>JAMKQA010000428.1:0-27311 GCA_024699735.1 Posidonia australis
TGGGCTCGACCTGGCTGGTGAAACAGGAACCAATTCATGGCTGGCTGAGCTCAAATGACAGGAAGAATTGGGTTCAGTAAAAAGGCATGAAGATGGTTAAAGAAAATGAAATAATTTGGCATGAACTTTAGTCAATTTTGAAAAAATGCAATATTGCTTGAATTTAATGAAATTGAGTGAATGGGCTTGGTTTAGGGAATATAGGTTGAGCAATTTTGAAATCTAGGGTTCAAGGCAGACTCAGTCGGGCTTAGTGGGCCTGAGTGGGCCTAATTGAGCTTCCATGAATCAAATGGCCTAGGTTAAGGGATTTGAGCTCAGCCGCTAGACCCAACCTGCAAAACTAGTAAAAATTGGGGTGTCTACACTTTTAAACTACCTCATAGACGTATAAGCTCATTCTATCCCTTACTTGGAGGCAATTGGTACCTGGTTTGGGGTGCTGCTGCTGTTTAAATGGTTGGCTAGGCCCTTGGAGGCTATGTTTCCTAGGTAATCTCTTTGACTCCTCTCCAAGGTAAAATGTAGGGATAGTGTAATCCTGTACGCCTCTTTCTTTAGGGCTGACTTCTATCTACAACTTCTATCTTCTAATTCTTTTATTCCCTTTCTCAAATATATATTTTTTATTTAAGTCACACTCTCATTCTCATCCCTAGCATTTTCTCTCCTTCTGGAGGTATAAGTTCCTTAAGTGGCTTGAATATTTCGCCTAATTTACAATCGATGGTGGCTTCCTCACTCACTAAGTTACTTAGATAGTATTCTTCTGAGGAGGCACCACACTCTCCCTACATATACAGGCTTATTCTGTTTTTTCGTCATCAGATAATGATTGATGCAAATGATGCTGATGATGATTACTATCTTTGTCGTGAGTGTTGCATGAGAATGAGGTGAGCATGCGTCAAAACCTAAGACTATATGGATGCAAAACAATATGGATTTTGTAATGTAAATGCATGCATGGATGCATGAAGAGGACATCATAAGGTAAGGACATAGCTTTTAGTTACTGATAGTACTTCTTTAGATAACATGTATTAACTAGCTTCGATTGCTCAATGTGATCCATATCCTCCAAGATCACTGCACCACCAGAGAAGACCTATTTAGTTACAAATGGTCCACGCCAATTAAGTCTAAACTTATCGTAGCCATCCGGGAGATATATGGCTCACAAGATCAAATCTTCGGGCGTGAAACTTCTAGGCCTGACTTTCTTCTAGTAGGCTTTAGCTATTCGTCTATGATAACACTTTGCGTGGTGCATAGCTTGTAACCTGTGCTCATCTATCAAGTTCAACTAGACATAACAATCCTCAATCCATTTGACCTCATCCTGTTCTACCTCCCTTAAGATCCTAAGCTAGGGTATCTCCACCTCTATGGATAGGATTGCCTCCATACCATAGACTAGAGAGTATTGAGTTGCTCTTGTTGAGGTTCGAACTGATGTTTTGTAAGCCAACAAAGCATACAGGAACTTGTTGTGTCAGTCTTTATGAGTTTCTGCCATCTTCTTGAGGATCTTAGTTAGATTCTTATTAGCGGATTCCATGGCCTCATGCATCTGTGGGCGATATAGAGAAGATCTGTGATGTTTGATATGGAACTCTTGTAGAAAGTTTTCGACCCTTTTGGCTATGAAATTTGTTCTATTATCATAGATGATTGAATGTGGGACCTCATATCGGACGATTATATTATTCCTGATGAACTTCTCTATCACTGAGGCTATCATTGTCTTGTAAGAGGCAGTTTTTACCCACTTAGTAAAGTAATCAATAGCTGCCAGGATGTATTGGTGCCCATTAAAGGTTGCTAGATGGATAGCACCGATGACATCGATTCTCCATGTTGAGAATGGCCAAGGTGATGACATGTTATGGAGCTATTGTAGGGGTGCATGAATAAAGTTTTCATGGATCTGACAATTGTGACACCTTTACACAAACTAACAACAGTTTGTCTCCATGGTTGACCAGAAATAACCTTGCAACATTATTTTCTCGGCTAGAAGCACCCTATTCATGTGTAGCCTGCATGTTTCAACATGTACCTGTAGCACTATCATATTAGCTTCTTTCTTGTCTAAACATCGCAAAAGCATCTGATTATAAGACCTTCTGTATCGATGTCTAACTCCAAGCACATACTTTGATGCTAGTCGGACTATAGTCTTTCTGTCTGTGGTTGATGCATCTGGATGATGACTTCTAGTCTCTAGGAAGACTTTTATGTCGTGATGCCACGAGAGCTCTTCTTAGGGATTCGCCTCTTCTATGCTCATGTAGTGTGTCGGTTGATTTGTGCAAGCTATTGATACGTTCATTGTGTGGTTCTCAGTTATAGATAACCAAGAAGGAAAAGTGGCTAAAGCATCCACATAGGCGTTCTTGGCTCTGTTCATGAACGAGAAATGTATTTCCTCAAATTCTAACATAAGCTTTAAAAGATAGGTGTGATATGGCACGAGCTTTAAATCCTTAGTTTTCCAGTCACCATTGACTTGTGAAATGACTAGCATGGTATCACTGCGCATATGCAACTTCCATACACCATGCTCTAATGTAGCCGAAGTCCAAGGATATGTGCCTCATATTCTGTCACATTATTGGTGCATACAAATGTCAACTTTCGAGCAAGTGGAATCATCTGGCCTTGTGGAGTTTCTAATACCACACTGATGCCCATGCCTCGTTTGTTAACTACACCATCGAAGTAAAGGTGCCACTGTTCTTTGTCATAGGCTCTTTTGGCTCATCCTCGTCCATAGCAAACAGTATATCTTCATCAAGGAATTGAGTCTACAAGGGTTGTTATTCTAGTAAAGGTAAGTCTGCTAGATGATCTTTTATGGCTTGCCCCTTCACAGACTTCTGTGTGACAATAATGATATCAAATTGTGATAGAAGCACCTACCACTTGACACACCTGCCTACCAGTGTTGGTTTTTCTAATAAGTACTTCATAGGATCATATCGGCATAGAAGCAGGATAGGATATGCCATCATATAATATCTAAGGTGTTGTGTAATACCTGCAAAATTCATTTTGTAGTTATTTACACTTTAATGAATTTATTCCTGAACAAATGTTACTGTTCCAAGGCTCGTTTGTGTGGTTTTGTGTTTTTGGGATTGGGCCTCGTGGGCTATCTTCTGTTACGTGTCCCTGTACATGGTGGGCACTGTGCATTGTGGCATTGTACTTGTGGGACTCGGGGGTGGGTCAATGTGGGGGCCGCGTTGTGGGCTGGTTGGTGAGTTTGTTTGGTGTAGGGAGTTGTTGGCTCGCACGGTGCGTCTGGTGGTTGAAATGCGTAGGTGTCCATGTACAGTGACTTCCTCTCCTGTGTATATAATGCGTGCATGAGGCGAGACTTCTCCAGCACATCTCCCTCTCTTCTCCTCCTTGCCAACTTCTCCTCCCCTGTTTTTCGATGGCGATCAAGTGGTGCAGAACACCAGAGCCCGGCCGAGCCTCCTCTCCCCCCTTCTTTTTTCCCCCTCCACACCTTCTCCTTCTTCTTCTTCACTCCTCCTTTCCGTCTCTGTTGGTAGGTGCGGCTGAGGAATAGAAAGAGAGAGGTCGAGAGTGGGAGAGTGAGAGGTGGAGGCGTGTGACAGCGTGTGGTGGTGTGCGAAGCTCCAGAGTCGCGTCCCCGTGGTCGTGGTGTGGCCGTGGACGCGAAGTCGGCCAAGGAATCGCCGGAACACGCATTGTAGATACGCATCTCCAACCCTTGAATAGAGTGCATGAAATTAGTAGAAATTGATAGAATTACATGAAATCTAGGTAAATTTACATTCCTAGAATTTATTGCGAAATTATGAGAATTTATGATAGATTTATGGGCATATATGCCAATAGTTGTGTTTTGGGTCGTTTTGACCCTTATGCCTTTGCGATTTTATATTTTGATGCATGGTGAATGGATTTGGTTTTGTTTGTTGGGATTTGGAGTAGATTCAAGGGTCTACATATTATGTTTTATGTAATATTTTTGGTGGTTGTTTGGGGGTTCGATCAGAGCTCTCACTTTGAACAATTACAAATAGTAGGGTTTGGGCTGTTTTCTTTTTTTCGTAGAAAACGGCATACTGAACATTTTCGGTATGCCATTTTTCTATCAGTTTGGTCCTCTAGTCGAAATTCGATCGACCAATTTTAGACGGTCGACCGAATTAGTGGATTTCAGTCAATCGAACCATTTTCGGTATACTAATTTTAGCCTGAGTGTTGACTGTTGACCTGATTCGGTTGATCAATCCAAATCGGTCTACGGAACCAGGGATTTTCGGCATACCAAATCCCATTTTCAACATGCCGAACTGGGCCCAAATGCTTTTATAAATGTAATTTCTAGGGATTTTCAAGATTTGTTTGTTTTGTCCCCTTGAGGTGGGATTGTGGGCTATCAGTGGTGGTCCCTTGGGACACCTGACACACCATTTTGCTGAGGTTTTGGAAGAGTTTTCAGAGATATGAAAATGGTTTGAAAATGATTTCAAAGAGATGAGTTGGCAGATTTGGAAAATGGTTTTCCTAGTTTTCTTTGTGCGTGCCAAGATAGTGTTGGACCGTGTCGTTGGGACTAGGGAATGTGACGATATTTTCGGGTGGTCGGGCGCGACTCCTTGGTCGATGTTGGGGACCGAGATACCTAAGACTGAGGGGTGTTGAGTCCTGGAGGTATGAGACTACTTGACTATCTTCTCAAGGCTAGAGTTGTGGTCCATGGGTTGAGGTGTCTTGTGGTATGACAGGGAGGTATGATACTCCTGTTGTCACTGTGAGCACTAAAGCTTGGGTGTTGTCGGGTGTGGAGGTATGATACTTCCTCCTGAACACTGTGTCTGGAGGATGCGGTGAGGAGGCGGACCTTGTGGTTGCTAGTGCAAGAGGGACACATGCCCCATAGTTGGTAGTGTCTTGAGAGACAGGATAGCCTTCCCAAGGAGGGGTTGGCTTTGTGAAGGTTCTTCAGGTAGGGAGAATTGCGGGATGGTGATCGCTCCTGCACAGAGTGGCTTCATCGTAGCAATGCAGAACACTGTGGTCGATTCTTGGTGGACTGCTTGTGGCCAGAGTTTGGCCGGCTACCTAGCTCAATATGTGTGGTCTTGGCTATTGAGGGCCTTTGCTTGTGGTTTTGGGCTAGTAGAGCCTGGGTTGTAGTTTTAGCTAGTGTGAGTTTGGTTTGTGAGGTTTTAGAGGAATGGTTTACAAAATGAATTTAAAAGAAAATTTAACTATAGTATTGATTCCCGTGGTTTTTCCTTGAGATGCGTACAAGGTGACTTCCGTCACTCATGTGTTTTCCTTGTGGTTTTGGTTTGCAGGTTCAGACATGCAGTTGGCCTAGCGTAGTGCATATAGTCTGGAGTCTCGTAGCCACACACACAGGTTCCTGTTAGTTTAATATCTTCTGTTTGACTTTAATTTTCCTATAATTTAATTTGTTTAAATTGTTACGAGAAATTTGGGACGTGACACGTTGCGTGGCCTAGACAAGGGATAAGAAGACTTTCTCGATTGCAGTGAATTTAACTTTGCAATCATTAAACTTCTTGCTGAAGTAATAAATGGCCCATTCCTTGTGACTGATCTCATCATACTAGCCCAGGACTGCACCCATCGAATGTTGTGTGACTGATAGATAGAGCAACAAAGGATGCCCTGGTGTTAGAGGAGCTAAGACCGGTGGTCTTATCAAGAGTTGCTTGATCTTGTCAAAAGCCACTTGACATTCCTCACTCCAATGAATCTGTGCATTCTTCTTCAGGAGTTTGAAAATCGCCTCACAAATTGGCGTAAGTTGGGTAATGAATCAGTTGATGTATTGTAAACGTCCCAGCAACCCTCGAACCTCTTTTTTCGTCATAGGGGATGGCATCTCGATGATGGCTTTAGTTTTGTTGGGATTCACCTCAATTCTCCTGACGACACTCCAAATACACATTTATTAGAATTGAGGCAGAGCTCGTATTTCTGCAGGCAGTTGAATAGCTTTCTTAGATAGGCAATGTGTTCCTCAGGCTCTTTTGACTTAGCTATCATGTCGTCTACATAAACCACGATCTCCTAGTGTATGAGGTCATGGAACGAAGCTGTCATCGTCCTTTGATATGTGGGTCAGGCATTCTTAAGCCCAAATGGCATGACTCTGTAACAGAACACTCCCTACAGGCTAATGAAGGATGTTTTCTCTATCTTCCTCTGCCATTCTGATTTGATTATAACCTGAGAATGAATCCAGGAATGACAACATCTTGTGTCCTCCAGTATTGTCCACAAGTACATCAATGTGTGGGAGTGGGAAATCATCCTTCGGGCTCGCCTTGTTTAGGTCTCTGTAATCTATGCACATGCGAACCCGGTCATCTTTCTTTGGAACCGGTACCACATTGGCTAACCAATCTGGGTAGAGGACCACCTTAAGAAAATTGACCTTATCCTGTTTCATGATCTCCTCCTTGAGCTTTAGTAGCCGTTGTGATCGCCATCTATGCAACTTTTGCTTTATTGGCTTGATGTTGGGCTTAAGCGGCAATGTGTGCACCACTACCTCAACGTCTAGCCCCACCACCTCAACGTCTAGCCCCACCATGTCATCATAGTTCTAGGCAAAAACATCTACATATTCACAGAGAAGCTCAATGAATTCTACTTGGGCCTGTGTTGTAAGCGTAGCACTAATACACACCTCTGATATTTTCCGAAGTGCCAATGTTTATAATCTCTGTTTCCTCTTCGACATGCAAATTGGGCCTTCTGGGTCATCATCATATGGCTGAAACTCTGGCACAATATGGCTGTCTCCATCTGCCTCTACATCATCCTCATTTTCATATGCAATGAGCTCTAAAAGAACCTCTTGTTGGAAGGATGAGTTTGTGTCTTCAAAAGAGCATATCTGTTCAAAACTTTGCCCCTGATGATGCTTCAGAATGGTCACAGTCACTCTAGTCTTTTTATAAGTGCCTCTGACAACAATGCACCCAGATTCGTTGACGATTTTGGTTGTTCTTCCTCTTCTACAGCCTTATTGTGCAGCTGATTATCCTGATTTTTCTGATTTCCAACCATGGTATGTACAATGTTTGTGGCAGAAGGGCGGCTGTCCACTGATTGACTGATATGAGTGTTGTCGCTCTCATTCTCCCTTGAGCCTAACTCATGATCTTTTTTTTTGGACCCTACTACTCAAGTAGGGTCGAAACTAGTAATACCAACTAGACCAGCCTCCGGGCTGATAGGAGATGAACTCCTTTGGTCTAGCATACATTGATTTTGTTTCCTTCAGGACCATGATGGCAGATTGGTCCTGTGAAACTGATTGTTTTGTACTGAATTCTACAATCACAGCCTTTCCCTTTCTACATTTGACTGTTCTCTACATCCTCTGCCAGTGTCGCTAACTGCTCTTGGAGTAGGACTTCTAAATCACTAAGCATGTTGTCCACCTATGTCACACAGCGTCTCCCTCTTTTTCATCAAAAGCAAAGTCCACATAACATGCACTGGTGGTCTCTCATACTTCAGGCGATGATGCTGGTTGAGTTCTATGAGCATCTAGCATGACTGATTGTGATTCTATCAGAGCTAATCCTCTTGGCAATGCTTTTTGAACACCAACCTGACTGTAAACTCTGTTGGCTGACCGAAATGTTGGCAAAATTGTAGATGGAACTGCTCCTATTGGAACTGCAACAGAAACTATAGAAGGGCCTACGGCCAACTTTGGAGGTGGCAATGCAAGCCTAACTATCTTTGCTAGAAATGAAGGTGTTTGACTAGCCTTGTCATTTGCAACCTCTTCTTCTGAATAGTAATCCTCAACACAGGCCCACTCAAGTTCACTTGCTAATCCACTCTGTAGTTGCATGGATTCTACAACAACAGGACTATGGTTGGGATCTAGAAAACCTACACTAACAAAGTTAGATAAATTTTGCAGAATTAAGAATTTTTGGGACTTATGGTTCCATGAGGGTCCATCTCGTGGCTTCCACTTGTAACCTAACCCCTCAAATTCCATTCCTTCTTTTGCTACGATTGGTTCCGTGATTCCTTTGCCATTTCGTCCAAGAGGTGTTCCTTTTTCATACCCCCATCTTTGTCAACGATTCTCAACCATCACATAAGGATTGCCAAAAGCGGCCAAATGATTGATGCGCTCGAGAATCGGAATTAAATTAACAGGTTCGAAACAGTCGACTCGGTAGTGGGCATCAGATGGCTTATGATCAAAATAAGTAGTTTGAGGAGACACAAAAGAAACCATCTCAACTCTTTCCTTTTCCAAGTTTTCTGCCATTATGATGACAACGTTATTGTCCTAGTGAAACTTGATCATTTAGTGAAGAGTCGAGGGGATAACCTGATGCTTGTGGAGCCAAGGGCGCCCACGCAAGAGATTGAAAGAGGATTCAAGATAAACAACATAAAACTCCACTTCAAAATGGGCCAAACCAACAATCAAAGGGATAACCAAAATCCCCAGAGCATCGTGGTGCATGTTGTCGAATGTTGTCATTCCTTTTACTACTGGGGTAATGTTTTCGGATTTGAATCCGAGTTGGCTTGCAGTTTGTAAGGGGTTGACGTTCAGGCTTGCTCCATTATCCACCAGCATCAACGGAATGTGAAAGTTGTATTGCACCATGATGAATAGGAATTGGTTATGATTGGTTCTCGCTAGGGGTAACACTGAGCTAGAGAAAGAGATTACTTGCAGCACGACTACCATACCGACCATGTTCTCTAGGGTTGAAGGTTGTATTGTTGGGGAAACATGGGCGGCTTGGAAAACTCGAAGGAAGGCCTCCCTATATTCTATTGATGTATGGATTAGGTCCCAAATTGAAATATCCACTTTAACCTTCTTCAATTGAGCTGTAATGTCGGTTATACGTTGGTCCTTCTTATTGGTGATGACATTGGCTCTAGTAGATGTTTCTTCTGGTGTCGGGTTAGAAGACTAGTTCTCTGGCTAGGATGGTGAGGTTACTAGCTGATTTGTCTTGGGGGTTGGAACTGAAGCCTTGTATACCATCCTGACCATGTTATTTCTACACACATTTCTGTGACATGCGATGGGTGTCTTGTGTTAGGTTAATGACCACAGGAGTACGAGCTTCAAGCTCTACTTGGGTTGGGGTTGATGTGTTTGGTGAGGCTATGGGAGGAGCAAGGGTCGACATCTTCTGAACTAACTCCAGTTTTGGCTTGGCTAATAGGCAAACAGGTGGTGAAGTAGATTGCTTGGTGAATCGATCGACCGCACGCCCTAGCTTGGCAGTTAACTGGATCATATTGATCGTAGTACTAGAGGTTTCAACAAAAGATTCATAGAGCCTGCATGCCCTAGCTTGGCAGTTACCAAAATAATGCTACAGTGTCATCTTCCTCCCCGCACCATCTCCCTCATTCCCATGATTGCCCAACCGCCATCACCCACGATCACCTCTTCTTCCATCCCTCTTAAAAGCTTGGAAAAACCACCAAAGAAAGGAGAACGGACTGAAGGGGGAAGATTTGATCAAAGCTGGAGAGAGCGGAGAGGAAAAAACTAAAAACAGAGATCGCCTAAGAGACCCCCTGCCAAAAAAGCCTTCTCTTCCACCGCCCTCATCCAGAACGAGCCCTAGCAATTCCCCACACCTAGTCCATCTCCTCAGGCTTCTCTCTAAGCCCTGGAACCCTCTAAACCGCCATAGCCAGAGCCTCCGGTCCAAAGCGCCGCCGTCAGGTATCGCCGGAGGACAGCCAGACTGCTATCCAGGTACTCCTTCCTCTTCTCTTTTAATTTCAGATAGCTTTCCATTTGGTCCGTAGAGTCCACTTAGGTCTCTGGTCACGTCTCGCCGGAGATACGCATCCTGGGAGTCGTCTCCTTCTTCTCCGGTGGTGGGTTCACCACCATCGACGAGGCTCAGGCCTCCTGGTCCTGTAGAGGCCACCACAGGCCTTCCCCCTCTCTTCCTCCTCCTCCTCCCTGAGCCTCGTTGCTCAGGGAAAGCTTCATGGCCTCCCTGTGGCCAGATGATCGCTGCCGTCGCCATTGCTCCACCAATCGCCGTCACGCTGGAGCTCGCAACGAGGGAGGCACCCCAAGCTGTGGTAGTACCTCCCACGACTCCCTGAAGCATCGTCGTGACACCGTAACCCTCCTCAGCCTGTCGTGCCTCCTCCGCAGCCACCGGAGCTCCACCCTCGCCGCTGCACGGGATGCTCTGGGTCACCTCGGTCCATGACGATGCTTCCCAGAGCCCCGCCGTGACTGACCAAAGCTCTCTGAGTCTTCACTGCACCACTTCAGTTGCTACGTCGCCGCCAGCATCCTCGCAGTCCTCTTCTCCGGCGACGACCGCCGCTCACCGGAGCCCGAGGTGGGGGAGGCCTCTCAGGCCTCCCCAATCGAGTCCACAACCACGAAGGTGCTCGTCGTGGTGTCCCCAAGCTTCTCCGACCACCGCCATCGCTTTCCCGTCGTTGGATGCTCGCCGAAGTTCGCGTCGAAGAGGGGTCGTCGGTGATCTTCGAATAGCCTATTTTAATCATTTGTTTTTAGTTTTTCAGTAATTACATTTAGGTCCTAATTATCATTACATATAGATCCCTAGAATTACTTTCAGGTCCTTTTTTATTGCATTCTGGTCCTTTTTCCTTACATCTAGGTTTTTTCTTACATCTAGGTCCTTTTCTATTACTTTTAAGTCCTTTATTATTACACTTAGGTCCTATGATTTTGTGTTTAAGCCCCTGACGTTTTAAATAAGTTTCATCTTTTTATTATTTGTGTAAATATTGCATGTTTTCTCCTGTTTAATTGATAATTTGATTTTAGTCCCATATATTTTTGTTTCTCTACAGTTCGGCCCCTATATTCCTATTTTCTTTGCAAATGAGTCCTGAAAGTTTATTTTGTGACCCCTGACTTTTCATAATTTAAAATTGCATTGTGAATATTGCACTTTTTGTGTTGTTTAAATTTTAATTGCATTTCAGTCCTATTCATACATGTTTTATCACACTTAAACCCCTGAGATTATGTTTTCATTACAGTTTGGTCCTGGTCTTTTGCATTAAGCCCCCAAAACTTTAAAAAAATGAGTTTTTCATGTGTATTTTGCATCCTAGACCTCAGGAAACTTCATAATTGCACTGACCAACATAAAATCCCAATTTCTATCACATTCATGTCCAGAAATTTTGCATAAAAGTCCCTGGATTCACATCAAATCATTCTTAAACATAAAATTTACATTTTAACCCTTATGTTAATTTCAAATCCATTATTTAGGGCAAATGTTTTCTTACATATCTTGGAATATTTTTCACACATTTCATCTCATGTTTTGCATTTAATCACAGATTCTATTCAAAAAACATGTTTTCATTGAGATTTGATCCTTAGCCTTACATTTTATTTGCACTCATGTGTGAATTTTGCACTTTAAACCCTGACATTTCAGGAAATTATCCAAGTGCAACTTTTACATCCCTATGCCACATTGACATTGGACCCATCATTTGTATGTTAGAATAGGAGTCATGAACATGTTTTTCATCCAGTTTCTGATTCCTCTCTGTGAATTTTGCATTATGGCCCTTATGTTTGTCCTTTATTGTATTTACATCATTTTGTTGATTTTCTCCTCCATGTTTCTTGCAAATAATATCTTCTAGGTATTTGACACACATTTTAGGCCATGCATCACTCCCATACGAGCATTTATCACATCTAGCCGGGGAAATGACCAAATTGCCCTTGTGCCTACGATTCATGAGCATACATCTCAATCTTTGCACTCAGTCTTGCATAGTCCATGTCTAAGTCATTCTTTAGAGTTTTTGCACATTTTGGCACTTATCCATGCATTCCATATCCTTTTTCCTCACATTTGCAATTAGCGAGCCGGCATCCCAAGCCTTTTCTTTAATGGATTTCTTTCTTCCCTTTGTCGTCAATGTTTCTTATCCAATATCCGATTTGATTTGCTTTAATCCTACATTTTAGATTTTTTGATTTGATTTGGATTTCATCGCTCGAGGGCGTACATTAACAAGCCTGAGGGCCGACATTTGACCCCCATCACAGATTATTTTTCCCCTTTTTGATTTTCACGACTTTTTCCATGATTCCGAGAACACGGGTTGACTCGACTTTTTATCCTTTTGACATCAACATGGTTTTCGAGGGCGTTCGTTGCAAAAACATTGTCATTTCATGTGATTTTCTGCGATTTTGTCAATTCATGTGGATTTCTTCGCAATTTTTGCACATCGTCTTGCACATCCATCCAGTCTTGTCTTGGCATTAGTATCAGCATGATTAGAACACAATCTAGACATAGCAAACATTCATTTAGCCTCTAGCAAGCGAATTAGACTAGAAAGACCGAGTTTCTTAGGCATACGGGGGTGCCTAACACCTTCCCCGTGCGTAATAGGAATCCTTATCCGTCCTCTGGTTAGTAGACATCTGGCCTTCATGTTTACATCTCACTCATTCACTTTTTGTGATTGGTTTGTGGTTTTCCTCGTCTTTCCCTTAAAAGACTAGGTGGCAACTCTTTTCTTTCTGTTTCCATCCCATCTCGTGCCTTCGCTATCTTAGCATGGTTGTGACCTCCTCCCCTCTGGCGTGACTCCTCGTCGGATCGACCCCCGGGCCGGGGCCACGGTCACAAGTTGCAAGGCTGAAAGGCTATTAGTAGCAGTAATGATAGTTGGAGCAATGAACGAAACAAAGGTCAAAGGAGGTTGAAGACCTAACTGTCATGTGGTCAAGACACCTACTAAAGGAACGATCGCAGTCGTTTGAGTATCAAGTGAAATAGAGTTTGTCGATAGATGGGACACAGTCAAATCAGGAACCCTCGAGGTAGTTACTACGACAACTCTAGTAACGGGCTCCAGACCAATCAAGGTCAACTAGTGTCCCGAAACCAAAGGGTAAGAAGCCTCATGTGTCTGAAAGTGACTATTGTGAGGGAGTGGCACAATAACGTAGGTCAAGATCGCAGAGGAGGAAGGGACCGAGGTGGAAATCCACTTTGGAGCAACCAAGGAAAAGGACTCGCTAGTGCGTTGGGCCATGGCTGACCAAGAACAAGTAAGAACTGGATTGCGATCGCAGACAAGAGGGTGATGCCTACGAGGAGCTATCATCTAAAGTGACGAATAACTTTGAAAAGATAGTCAAGAACAGGTGTTTCAGAGAAAGAGACACTACAAGACCACACGGGATCCGACTAAGTAACTCGCACAGACCTAGAAATAGAAGGTTAGGAATGACAGGAGTTAAAACCCGAAGGAAAGAAATAAAAGAAAGAAAGACATTAAGCATAATACAAAGTATTTATTAAGGTGGAATGAATGGCACACATGCACATGATTGCTTCTAAAATGTTCTCTCTCACCAACTAAGTGTGTCCTAAAAGGCTATCTACTCCGGACACTCTCAAGGTAATTCAGGTCCCTTACTCAAGGTAAAAAGTAAGGTCCTCATTCTAAATCCTGGCCAAAGCATAGGTAGTAAACGGGTGGTGCGTTGGTGACCTTGACTCCTGCTTTAGCATGGAGCTGTATCCTCTACTAACACCGAAACGACCCTAGACAAAGGAGAACAGGATAGCCACACATTCTACGCTGAAGCCATAGATTGGGTAACCAGGACTGTCCTTCTCAAACAGAGTAGGTGGACTCTGAGAGGACAAGATGTATGCTCCTATATGATCATACATGCGCATATGCTTCGTATCTTTTACTTGCGTTTTATTAAACCATGTGAGGTTGTGAGGATTTGTCTCTAGTTATGCCATATTATTTGTTTACCTGAATTTATGTATTTTATTTTAACTAGGAAGGGAAGCAACATGTCTCTACTTTCTTAGTCAAGGTAAATGCAGAAAGGGAAGCAAACACATAATCATGACATTCAATCATTCAATCAATAAGCAAAAGACATGACCATGGCATGTACTAGTGTTGTGTTATCAGGTAGGTGAAAAAGAAGCAAGCATCGAAACAAAAGGCATAAATCAGGTCATGTGCATATGTTGTGGCATAGCAACTATGTAAAAAGACACGGAAAGCATGTACAGTAACATATATACAAACAAGTAGAACAAACAAACAAACACAAAGTGTACACGATAACACCAAGCAAGCATGAAAACCAACAAGAAAGCCAGAATCTAGTATCCCTGGTGAAGTCACTAGTTCCTATGATCATGCCAACGGAACCTGCATGACTCCTCATGCGTGGAAACACACAAGGAATCCCGATATGGTCAAGGCAAGGATGTGAATCCGTGGACGGAGACTCGACTCGAAAACACCAAAGAAAGATAGAAAAGGATAAGGAAAGGAGTCATCACCAAATCTTTTAATGGAAAGACAAGGAAAACCAAATGCGATAAATGCAAAGAAAATAATGTACATAAACATATGTGTGCTCTGTGCCTAATGGATGCAGCATACAAATTACTGCAGGCCAAAGAAAAGGTAAAGATTCTTGTTACGCATGGGGAAGGTGTTAGGTAACCTCATACGTCCGAGAAATCGGTCTTTCAAGGTTAACTGCTTGCTCATGAACTAAGTGTGTGTATGTTTGTCTACTTCTAATGTGTATGCCTAATGTGTTGTCATGAAAACTCCATGAGAACTGGGATAAAGAAATAAGTATGAAAAAAATAATCCAAGGGATAATGTAGGCATTGATAAAGCCACTTAATGTACGTCCTAACGTGATGAGGAAAATCAAGTAAACCAGGAACATCTAGAGAGAAAATCGACACAAAACAGCAAAAAACTTCAAATGCTTATGAAACTCAAAAAAGGAAACAATCCTCATTAGGTCAATGTAGGCACTTACATGCCAATTAATGTATTCCCTCGAGCGATAGAAGTCCAACACAAACCAAAATTGTGAAAGTTTGAGAAAAAATGTGAAATAATATGAAATGTGATGAATCCATCTTGTAAAAGACAAGGAGTAAGTATAATGAAATGAGGATGATCCAGGGGTCAAGTAAGGATCAAGAGATCATAGGGAAGTCAAATTAAGAAGCAAAGAATTGATTGTAACCACCTGGATTCTTGGGCCCCACGTCGATGATTTTTGCTAACTGATTTCGTTAGCAGAAACCACCAGATGAAACCATCGCCTGTAATTGCCTTCTACTTTTGTCGAGTCTATCTGCAAGTATTATCTGTCATCGAGATTCGCGTGGTCCTTCACCAGTTCAGACGACATGCTCAATCAAATTCTCAAACGAACTAGAATGAATGCTGCAAAACTTGATTGGAACAGCTAGAGGAGATCAACAGGATGTTATTCATGTAATGACGCCATGAAATCAAACTCTAGATTTCCCTTCTCGCTTAGCTCAACAAAATCAAACCAGTCGACCTCGATGAAGGTCAACAAGCTTAGCGGAGCCATGGTGAGGCATGGAAGATGAATCCAAACCCCTAGTGAGCAGGAGCAGAACCAAAGGAACTCATCCATGTGGTCAAATCACAAAACGACATCCTTGATCACTTCCCCCCACTTAGCTCGTTGGCGTGAATGCCTGTCGATTGGGGAAGAATATCAATGAGCCTCACAGAGGTCTGATGAGGCACGGGAAAAGGAAGGAGACGTCCGAAGAGCAAGAGTAAAGAAAAGGGAACAAATTTGTGCAATCAAAACAAACCATGACTCTCCTGGTCACTCCTCCCATCCTCTTCATCAGAATGCTCACTGAACGGCCCCACCAGAGGTCAGCGAGTTTTCTCCAAGGTTCAAAGAGGTGAAGGAATGGGGAGATGATCCAAAGGGAAAAAGAGTGCAAATCTCAAAAAGAATGAGGAAAACAACACATACAAATCCCCTTTGGCCCACCACCGCTTGTTTCGGTCTAGCTTCGACGTTGCTTACAGGCGGGGATGCCTTAGTGAAGGAAGAGGAGAAGGACAGCCCCCATGATGTGCGCACATCAAGTCCGAGGCGTAATGACCTCGTTTAGAGCTCGTGTACGTCGCAGGCGAAGAGGAATCCAACCTTCGACGATCTAGGCAATCGCCAGAGAGGAAGAAGAAGGAGAGGGACAATGATACGATTCAGAATGCATATAAGGATGCAATTAGTGAGGTATAAGAAGTAAGAGGTTACCTGGAGGTGATCTACTACATCATCAACACCACTAAACCTTCAAATGCTGCTGGATGATCGCTAGAGCTGGAGTTGGGATGCTTGGGAGCTAGGGAGTAGTGCACTCATGTTGGAAACTAGGGGAGCTGATGGCAATGATGGTGATGTCTCCTCCTAAGTGGCACGGAGGGGTTTAAATAGGCAATGGGGATGAATTGAAGCCACTGATGTATAATGGCCAGAGACGAGCGGTGGTGATGGGTTTTGAAGGCTGTCAAGGGTAAATCCAATGTTGAAGTAGGGGCCTGATGGTCTTGGACGCTTGAATATCCAGTCTCAAATGAATCTTGATCATTAGTGAAGATGATAAGATGAATTATTCAAAAAATGTGACACTAGTGCCCATTGCACATGAAACAAGGCATATCGATAGCTATTACCACCACTCATATTTGCCATCAATAAATGCCAGATGATCTCGTCACTAGTAACTGCTGGTAAATACCACGTGACCCCATAAAAGCTAGTTAAACAGACCTGGAGCCCATTGACCAACCTTTTTAAACGCCAACAACATCCAAGGGTTAAGATGGATGATGTTTATGTGGTTCTGGAAGTCTTTAGAAGATTGGTGGATGCTTCATGGGTATTTTAAGATGTTTGAAGGAAAGTGAATAGGCCCACCAACTCCATAGCTAGCGATTTCTCTCCTACTTGCAAAACCTGGGGTGTTTACAGATAGAAAGATGTTATTGTATTTGAGATTCATGCAGATAGTAATCGGCCTAAAGGAAGATTACTATTTGCTTGAATATCAAGTATACTTGTGGTAATAAATTCATGACAATTATATGGTTGTACCATGTGGATAGTTAGTTGGCCTAAAGGAAGACTTGTTACTTGATAAGATTAATGGTCAGAATTTGATTACTACAATGAAGTGTACCCTTACAAGTTGACATTTCTGCTCAAAGGATAAATGTTGATGTTACGCTAGGTATCTTGAGATTGGCCCCATCATTAGTTGAATTTATTTGTTTGTTTCTTTATTCTTAAAGATTAAAATGATTCACATTAGACTAACTATTCTTATGGTTTTTAAATTATTTTTGAATTTATTCAGTAAATGCATCTGCCTCAATTAGTGCCAATATAAACTCAATTCCGATGCTTAATAGCATCAATTTTAAATATTGGAAAGAGAATTTCGTGATAGTACTTGGGTGCATGAGTCTCGATTTAACCCTTAGGATGGAACACTCTCCTACTTTAGAGTCCAACGGTTCAACTAAGGACAAGAAAACTTATGAAAAGTGGAAGCATTCCAATAGGCTAAGTCTGATGATCATTAGGTGTGCTATTTTATAAACCTTTCGGGGTACTATGTCTAAAGAGACTACTACCAGAGAGATTTTCAATGATCTTGAGAAACAGTTTGCCAAGATTGAAAAGGTGGAAACTAGTACACTATTAGCAAATTTGGTTTCTATGAGGTACAAGGCAAAGGAAAACATAAGGGAGTACATTTTTAAGATGTCTAACATTGCTTCAAAAGTAAAAGTACTTAAGTAAAGCTGTCAGAAGACTTGCTCATGCATTTAGCTTTGATATCTCTTCCTCAGCAATTCAACCTGTTAATGATCAGTTATAACTGCCAAAAAGAGAAATGGACTCTTAATGAGCTCAATTCTCATTGTGTGTAAGTAGAAGAAAGACTAAAGCAATATAAGACAACGAGTGCTCATCTGACTTCCACCTCTAAGGACAAAGGTAAAAGGAAATTACAATCCAATGAAGCTACAGTGGTTTTACCCAAGAAACAACAAAGGCTGATTGAGTTTACCTGTCATTTTTGCAAAAAAGTTGGGTACAAGAAGAATGATTGTACCAAGTATCATGCATGGCGTGCTAAGAAAGGGTTGCCTAAGTTGTCGGACACCAAGTGATGGCGAAAGTTACATCTTTGTGGGTGACGGCAATGAAGTTTAAGTGGAAGCTATTGCTCATTTTAGATTGTTGTTACGAACTTGTTGTTTTGTGAATTTGAAAAAAATATTTGTTGTATCGTCTTTTAGGCAGAATTTAATTTCTATTTCTTTATTGGAAAAATCTGGTTATTCTTATCTTCAAGGAATGGAAAATTGAGTCGTTTTTAGAATTCTAATCTTATTGGTACTAGTTCTTTTAGTAAATAATGATAATTTATATTTACTTGATACAACAGCTTCTTATAATGAATCATTGCATTCTACATCTCGAGGTACAAAGCGAAAAGCAAGAGTGGATTTTGCTTTGTTATGGCATAAGTGTTTAGGACATATTTCTAAACATAGAATAGAAAGGCTTGTGTGAGATGGAATTCTTGCTTCTTTTAACTTAGCAGATTTCCAAATATGCATTGAGTGTATTAATGGAAAATAAACCAATGTTAGAATATTATGTGCTAATAGATGTTCAGATGTCTTAGAGCTAATACATACGGACATTTGTCAGCTGTTCCCTATGGCATCTTAGAATGGTCAACAATACTTTATTATGTTCATAGACAACTATTCATGTTATTGCTACTTATAGCTTATTCATGAAAAATCACAGGCCTTGGATTTGTTCAAATAATTTAAGGTTGAAGTTGAAAATCAACTCAACAAGAATTAAAGCCATTAGATCTGACTGTGGTGGTGAGTACTACGGTAGATATGATAAATCCGGTGAACAATGTCTAGGCCTGTTTGCTAAGTTCTTGGAAGAATGTAGTATTGTTTCTCAATATAGCATGCTTGGTTCTCTAGCCACGAATGGTATTGCTGAGAGGCACAATAGAACATTTAAGGACATGATGAGGAGTATGATTAGTCATTCTACCTTGTCAGAATCTCTCTAGGGCAAGGCATTTAAGATTGCAGCTTATATTTTAAACAGAGTACTCACTAAGCTAGTGGCTAAAATCCCCTATGAATTATGGGTTGGGAAGAAACCCAACATTAGGCATCTTCATGTGTGGAGTTGTCCAACTGAGACTAGGCTTTAGAAGCCTAATGAAAAGAAACTAGATTCAAGGATCATTAGTTGCTACTTTGTTGGATATTCTGAAAGGTTTAGGGACTTCAACTTTTATGATCCCACTACTAGGTCCTTTTTGGAGACAGGTAATGCTAGGTTTCTTGAGGAAGCAGAGTTTGAAGGAGAAGATAATTGTAGAGATATTGTCTTTGAAAAGGAATTTATTTCTCTTTCTACAATTGCTATTAACGATGATCAGGAATTAATTCTTGGCATTGATCAAGAGGTAAATCTAGAGTAAGACATTGTTGATCCTCTTTCCATTCAAGAAGAACAAACTCAACTCCCTCAAGAACCAATGCCACTTAGGAGGTTCACCAAAGAGAAGAGAAGTGTGATTTCAAATGATTATATCGTATTTCTTCAAGAACATCAAGCTGATACTCGCTTGATGGATGATGATCCAATCAATGTCCATCAATCAATCAATAGTTTCGATCCTCAAAAATAGATACATGCCATGAATGATGAGTATAAATCCATGAAGGACAATGACATTTGAGATCTTGTCCCATTGCTTAATAGCATAAAGTTCATTGGTTGCAAATGAATATTTAAGACCAAGAGGGATTCACAGAGCAATGTGGAAAGATAGAATGGCTCGTTTTGTTGCTAAGGGTTTTACTCAAAAGGACAGCATTGACTATAAAGAGACTTTCTCTTTGGTTTCATCGAAAGACTCTTTTCAGATTATTATGGCATTGGTTGCTCATTTTTACCTTGAGCTACACCAAATAAATGTAAGAATGGTGTTTCTCAATAGTGACATTGATGAGACGATTTGTATGGTACAATCAGAACACTTTACATTAGGTGATGTAAAGAAAATGGTTTGCAAACTTAAGAAGTCCATTTATGATTTAAAGCAAGCATCCCATCAATGATATCACAAATTTCATTAAGTTGCCATCTCGTTTGGTTTTGAGGTAAATTTGTTAGATGATTGTATGTACCATAAGTTTAGTGGGAGTAAATATATTTTTCTGATCTTGTATGTTAATGGCATACTTCTTACCATTAATGATATAGACTTACTAAAAGAAACCAAGAAATTTTTCTCAAACAAATTTGAAATGAAAGATTTTGGTGAAACTTCTTTTGTATTAGGAATTCAAATACTTCAAGATCGTTCTCAAGGTATTCTTAGATCATCTCAAAAAAACTATATTGAAAAAATTCTTAAAAGGTATGGCATGAGTGGGTGCAAGCTAAGAAATGCCTCTATAGCTAAGGACGACAAGTTTAGTCTCAAACAATGCTCTAAGAATGATTTTGAATATAAGGAAATGCAGAAGATTCCATATGCTTCAGCAATTGGAAGTCTTATGTATGTTCAGGTTTGTAAGCATTCGGATCTCGCGTACATTGTTGGCATGCTAGCTAGATATTTAAGCAATCCAGGTATGGATCACTAGAAAGCTGTTAAGCGGGTCAAGCAGTATTTACAAAGAATAAAAGACTCCACACTTATGTAGAGAAAATTGGATCAGTTAGAGATCATTGGGTATTCTGACTCCAATTTTGTTGGATACCAAGATAGTCGTAGTTCTACTTCCGGCTATGTGTACTTGATAGCAGGAGGAGCTATATCTTGGAAAAGTGTCAAATAGACACTTATAGCCCCTTCTACTATGATAACTGAGTACATAATATGTTATGAGACATTCAACTTGGGAATATAACTAAGGAATTTTGTCTCGGGTCTACAGATTGTAGATGGAATTGAAAGACCACTTAAATTATGTTGTGACAATAAATATGTAGTGCTATATTCCAATAACAATAGGAGCTCTTCAAAGTCTAAGCATGTAGATATTAAGTTCCTAGCTGTGAAAGAAAGAATCTAGAATGGTTTGTTGTCTATAGAGCATATTGGGACAAACTCCATGGTTGCAGATCCACTTACTAAAGGAATTCCATTCATGGTCTTTCATAAGCATATTGCTCATATTAGTGTTACACCATTTGATAATGTATCAATTTAGTGGGAGCTTATATTTAGATGCTCTATTATAATAGATGTTCCCTGTAGAAATAAGGTTTTGGATTATTTACATTCAGGAAATTTATATAAATCTCACTAAAGTTTGGATAAATTGGATATGGTCGTGTTTAGATCACTTTGCCTAAATTCCATGCTACACATCCACACTTGATCCATATCGTTGATTGTATTAGCATTAATGACAATTATGCCTTAAATTACGCTTAAAGTAATGAAAACTTCTTTGATCCTATATTTGTATAATTCATGGACTAGATTGTAAAATATCTTTATTAAAATTGCCATTTGGAGCAGCTCATAAAGTTTTAATGCTTTAAATGTTAATTTTATCAATCCTATAGAGAAAGGTATTTTAAAAATAATGATTTATTATCAATTATTGAAGAAGGTTTGAGAGAGATGTTGATGGATTATATCTAAAGTTAGTTAAAAGGAAGGAGTCACAAAGAGACTCTCAATAATAAAAGAACATCTAGAGTTTCTATCCATTAGATCATAAAGGATCATGCAAATATCTAATTCATCTCATCTTTTGCAACAAGGTCTAATTATCAAGGATTATTATTGAACAAGAATAATGCATGAAGATGTAACACCTACTATGTAATATCAAGATCTAACAAGTCAATAACAAGAATAAATCATAAAGAAACATGATTCTATGATGATCTATCAAGATGCATGTTAACATAATATACCAAGATAAAAAGATATGTGAAATGTTTCTTATTTCTATGCAACAATCATTAAGTATAGACTAGGAGAATACGTGATTAACAATAATCTATCAAAATATAATTGATAGATTAAATATAGAAGATGAAAGAGTCAATAATCATGAAGTATAGAAGATGAGATGAGATTAAATATTATAATCATATCCTAGATCTAACTTCAAAAATCCTAGATGTAAAGAGTGATTTAGCCTAGCATGATAATGAAAACATCGAAATTAGAGATGAAGAAGGAGAAGTGCAAGACATAATTGAAATGAAAAATAAACTTTTATTAATAAAACCTGAGATTACACTTGAAGATCACCTAAAACAAAAGAGAAATAGTCTAAGCCTAAAGGTGGGAGATGTCCTCCCAAGATCAACATAAGAGGTCATTTTATAGACTTACAAGATTAATCCCCGTTTGGAAACAAATCTGTTATACAATTACAATTTCTTAGATTTGGAAACAAATAACAAAAAGGAATATTTCGAAAATCTTAGAGTATCAGTGTTGATCTTTTCAAATTTATGATTCCATTTTAGTTGTCTACTATGTTTCGATGATCTGATCATGCATCTGAAAATATTCTTTGGAGATTTGTTATTGCAATCTTTGCAAATCTTTTAGAGATCTCCAGCTATTCTTCTAGAAGCAATCCTATTTTGCACATTTTTCCCTTCATTTATTTCAAACCTAAGTCTTTGCATACATTGCATAAAACACCTTTATATACAAAATAGATTAATATAGGACATGAAATAAGTAATAATAATGTGCTCATCATTGGTCAAACAGAACATCTATCTTGGACAACAGGTACTTGTTTTTTACTGTGATCTAGTTCAGCATTCGATAATCTATACACAATCGGAGCAAACCATTCTTCTTCTTTACAAATAAAACAAGTGCACCCTAAGATGATACACTTGGCCTGATGAATCCTTTTTCTAATCCCTCTTGCAATTGGTTCCTGAGTTCTTGCAATTTAACAAGTGCCATTCTGTAAGGGGCCTTCAAGATAGGACTTGATCCTAGCACCAAAACGATCAAGAACTCCAACACCCTCTGTGGCGACATACCAAGTAACTCCTCTTGGAAACATTAGGGTACACGTAAATAATTGGTATATCTTGTATCCCTAGAGTAGGAGTGGAGGACATGACTACACTAGCAAGATATCTCACATAGCCTTTTGCTAGAGAACGGTAGGCCTTTATTGCCAAAATCACCTTCGTCAACTCACCTGGTTTTATTCCTTGCACCAAGCACAAGACTTAGCCTAGGCATTCTACCAACACTCTATTCTTTGTACAGTCAATCATTAGTGAATACTACACTAGCCAGTCCATGACTAGTATTACATCATACTCCTGCACATTCATTATTATCAGACTGGCTTTGAAATCCTTATCTCCCAACTTGACGTCAACTGATTGCAAATATTTTCATGCTAGGTTGTGCTCCCCAACGGAGTCACCACATTGAGGTGAAAGGCTAATGTAGTTGACCTATCTCCAATCTCAATCGTAAACAACTCAGAGATAGAGGAAAATGAACTCCCTAAGTCAAATAATACTTTGGTCATTCGATTAGCTATCAGAAAAGAATCTAAAGATAACACATATCAGAATCATAAACCATGATTATTATTAAGAGTACTAGATACATAACTATATAGAAGGGTGGAAATTTACAATACACAGCTCATTACTGCTTCTTACCCTCTATAATATCCCTTGAAGGGTCGGCATCAAGAGCAGATATCGCGAACACGCGCCCCTTGGTCAGTTGGTGAGGTGCATCCACAACTTTCTTGGGAGGATCAGGGCAGTCCACTAAAAATGCCTAGCTTCTCTGTAATCGTAGCACACTACGCCACCCAAGTTTGATTGGTGACAAGGACACTGCAATGCCATGTGTCCCGTCTATCCACAAACAAAGCAAGCTCTCTCCCCTGTAAACCATTGTTCGTGACTGTCTGACTAAATCCAGCATTGCTCCTCTCAACAAAACTGCGTCTTCCATCAATAGTTGAGTCAGTGTTGTAATATCTATGCCTAAATTATCTAGGATAAATGTAATTGAGTTAATGTAATCCAGATAATTAACTTAATAATATGCAGTTGAGTTGAGCTCTCTATTAGCTGGTAATTGTCTTTGGTAATTCCCCTGCTGTGTGATGTTTGGACTCGAGTGTACCACGTGTGCATGTGTGGGACCAATGCGGGGTCGAGATCAGCTCTACACAGTGCCCATCGCCCTTCACTATGCTCGCCATAATACTTCGCAGCCTTTGGCCATACCACATTGCCAATATGCCAGGATCTCCAACGACTATCGTTGAGGAATGATGACATGGAGACGGCGGCCTTAAATGGAGAAGAAGAGGAAGGCAAGGAGGGCGGCAGATTGAGAGAAAGGGAAAGAGAAGAACCAGAGACCCAGAGAGAGAGAGAAGGAGAAGAGAGGAGTGGTGCACGCTTCAGCGTGGGAGAGTGCCACTGAAGACCCAGTGAGCTCGGTGGGACACTGGGAGCGGGAGAGTGAGATCATTTAAGGAGGAAGGATCACCAAAGATTCAATTAAAGTACGTGTCTCTTCCCTCATTCTTCCTTTTTGTATTTAAGCTTCAATCTTGGAATTATGCCATGAATTAATATGAAAAGCATGAATATGAGTAGGATTGAGTTGAATCATGGATGTGTGATGATTTAAGGATTTTCCATGATTTATCATGAGATTTTTGTTGATTTTTGAGATTCATGCCACAATGTCCTTTAGTGACCATCGATGCTTTGTAAATTTATATCTTGGGATGCATGCAATAGATTTTGATGAAACTTGTCCCAAATAGAAGTAGACTTGGCATGCTAGATTATATGTTTTATGCAGGATTTGTAGTTCACCAGAAAAGGGTTTGCCAGAGGTCTCAATTCCAGTGAACGAGTGGCTAAGTGGCCAGGCTCTGTCCCTAGAAAACCGGAATTTTGGCATGTCGAATAAGTCTGGTATGCCGAAATCCTGTCAGATTAGCCTTAGATACTTGATTTTGGTAGACTAAAATAGTTTGGTCTACCAAATCAGGAGATTTTGGTAGACCGAAATAGTTTGGTCTGTCGAATCAGGAGATCTCGGTAGACCGTTTAATTTCAGTCTATCGAATCAGGGTCTACATTTGTTTTTCCAAGATTTTCCTCAATAAAGTAATAATGCCTGATTTATGTGTTTTTGGCATGTTTACATGATAAGAATTTCTTAATATTTAAGCAAGAAACATAGAAAAGTTATTTCAGAAAAGAAAAGTTTACAGAAAAGATTCCCATAATGGGAGAGATTCAGAATAAAGATTTCAAAGAAAAATATGCATGTTTTCAGAATAAGATTTCTAGAGTTGGCCCCGGTTAGAGAGACTAGGTGCTCAAAGAAAGGTATTGAATGGGCCAGGCGAGGTAACCCATGAGCTCACACATCAAGAAAGAAAGGGGCGTTGGGAAACGCATCCCTGTACAAAGAGAAAATAGTGAGAGCCTATTGGCTTAGAGGGGCCTGAGGAGCCTAAGAGTGCGACCTATTGGCCGAGATAGACGGTGGAATGCCTAGCATGGGGACTTCCACAATGGTAGCGTAGGAGGCTGAGGTTGATGCCTCTCCCTTTGTTTGTGGCTAGGTCACCTCTGATTAAGGTGGCACCAAAAAAGAAAAGAAAAGAATAGAGATTTTCAAATTCTAGATTCAGAATTAGATTTAAGTTAGAATTAAGCTGTGTTTTGGTTCCTATGTTTTAGCCATATTCTAGCTGAGACGTTATCAGAGTTTTGGGGCTAGTCTAGCCAAGAGTTGTGTTTTAGTTAGATTTGAGATTTTGTTTTAGACTGGAGTCTAGTCTCAGAAATGTTTTCTAGGAATGTATTAAATTAGTGCATGAGTTTTAGAATAGAAAGAAAGATTTTAAAAGAGCATGATTTACTGAGTTTTTCCTAGAAGAAGATTTCCAAAATTTTATTAAGAGATTTATTCAGAGTTTTTGTTCCAATAGGAACCCAGATTAGAGTTTTATGGACGAGCTTTAATGATTTCAAAAGCCTAGATTGTAGACTTTCCAAGTTTTGTTTCCATTGTTTTTGGGTGAGTACTAGGTGACTTAGAAGTCACTTACACGTGTTTTTACCTTATCGTGTTTTCATGTGCGTAATTAGAGTGTAGACTAGATCAGTGTTTAGAGACAGGAGCCACTAGCTACACACACAGGTTCTAGGTAGATTACAGTTTAATTTCTTTTTTTAAGTGTGTAACCATGCCGGCGACAGCCTTGGGCTTGGCGCGAAAGGTCAAATGCGCGAGGGTCGGCAAAGTAACGGTAGAAATAAAAATAAAGTGTAGGAGTCACCACCTAGTTTATTAAAATGGAAGACGAGGAAAACCATTTAAATCATGCAAATAAGCCAATGAAAAAGCAGGTCATAAACCAAAAATGGGTAAGGATCCCTGTTACGCACGAGGAAGGTGTTAGGCACCCTCGTGCGCTCGAAAAAATCGGTCTTTTTATGGGTTTCTCGTTTGCTTATATGAAATGTCGGCTTTTCAGCTTTTCCTGTACGCTCAAGGGCGATATGCATGCAATGCTATGGTGCATGTATCGCTCATATAATGGGTCAAACATTGATGCAAAAATTTTGCATAAATAAGATCAAGGATCTAAATACTTTGAGCAAATTTCATCTTTGCTTTACTATATGCCAAATGTGATCTAACATGCATAAAAATGTTTAAAAACTGAGTTGGGTCTTCCTGATATATCAAGGAAGAAAACCAAAAAAATCCAGAAGTAAATCAAAACAAGAAATTCTGCTAGAAACTATGCGAAAACCACTGTGTGCTACTGAAAAACAGACTGATGTGCCTGTGTGGTGTGCCAGACTGGTGCTCCAGTTTGGTGCGCCACCTAGGTGCTCCTATCGGGGTCAAAAAGATGTGCCAAAGGAAATACAGAAATTTATGTAGTGCAATGTCACATATAAATGCGTTTCAGAAAATTGTGCGATGCAAAATCCTTTGCAAACTCGAAAAACATACTTTGTAAATCTAGAAAAATGCAAGTATGAGAAGATTTAGGGACCTTGTGCTCAAGGGCTAATAGTCTCGCACAAGATCACACCCTATTCATGCTAAATGAATGCAACAAGGTTCAGCCATGTCTCCTGGATCATAGGCTGATGCATAAGATTCTCCATATTGGAGTAAGGGGCAATCAGCCTACCAGAACTTAGCCATGGGTTGAAGATACAAAGTGTAAAACAACTTAGAAAACAATATCATTTGAGGCTAAAATCATGCATGCAAAATCATGAAATATCAGAGAATCAGCACCAAAAG
>JAMKQA010000429.1:0-28823 GCA_024699735.1 Posidonia australis
ATCCTGGTGTTCCTTTACATTTGAAATTTTCCCATCCACGGTTCGTTCCAATGGGACAAATCCTGGTGTTCCATTACATTTGAGATTTTCCCATCCACAGTTCGTTCCAATGGGACGGATCCTGGTGTTCCTTTACATTTGAGATTTTCTTATCCACGGTTCGTTCCAATGGGACGAATCCTGGTGTTCCTTTACATTTGAGATTTTCCTATCCACGGTTCGTTCCAATGGGACAGATCCTGGTGTTCCTTTACATTTGAGATTTTCTTATCCACGGTTCGTTCCAATGGGACAGATCCTGGTGTTCCTTTACATTTGAATTTTCCCATCCACGGTTCGCTCCAATGGGACGGATCCTGGTGTTCCATTACATTTGAGATTTTCTTATCCACGGTTCGTTCCAATGGGACGGATCCTGGTGTTCCTTTTACATTTGAGATTTTCTTATCCACGGTTCGTTCCAATGGGATGGATCTTGGTGTTCCTTTTACATTTGAATTTTCTTATCCACGATTCGTTCCAATGTGACTGATCCTAGTGTTCCTTTACAATTGAGATTTTCCCATCCACAGTTCATTCTAATGGGACAGATCCTGGTGTTCCCTTACATTTGAGATTTTCCTATCCACTGTTCGTTCCAATGGGACGGATCCTAGTGTTCCTTTTACATTTGAATTTTTCCATCCATGGTTTCGTTCCAATGGAACAGATCTTGGTGTTCTGTTACATTTGAATTTTCCTATCCACAGTTCGTTCCAATGGGACGGATCCTGGTGTTCCTTTTACATTTGAATTTTCCTATCCACGGTTCGTTCCAATTGGGATGGATCCTGGTGTTTCATTACATTTGAGATTTTCCCATCCACGGTTCGTTCCAATGTGACGGATCCTGGTGTTCTTTTTACATTTGAATTTTCCCATCCACGGTTCGTTCCAATGGCGACGGATCCTGGTGTTCCTTTACATTTGAGATTTTCCCATCCACGATTCGTTCCAATGGGGGCGGATCCTGGTGTTCCTTTACATTTGAGATTTTCCTATCTACGGTTCGTTCCACTAGGGACGGATCCTGGTCTTCCTTTACATTTGAGATTTTCCCATCCACGGTTCGTTCCAATGGGGACGGATCCTAGTGTTCCTTTGAATTTGAATTTTCCTATCCACGGTTCATTCCAATGGGACGGATCCTGGTGTTCCTTTTACATTTGAATTTTCCTACCACGGTTCGTTCCAATGGGACGGATCCTGGTATTCCTTTTACATTTGAGATTTTTCCATCCACGGCTCGTTCCAATGGGATGTATCTTAGTGTTCCTTTTACATTTGAATTTTCCTATGCACGGTTTGTTCCAATGGGACAGATCCTAGTGTTCCTTTTACATTTGAGATTTTCCCATCCACGGTTCGTTCCATTGGGACGGGTCCTGGTGTTCCTTTTACATTTGAATTTTCCTATTCACGGTTCGTTACAATGGGACGGATTCTGGTGTTCCTTTACATTTGAGATTTTCCTATCCATGGTTCGTTCTAGTGGGACGGATCCTGGTGCTTCTTTACATTTGAGATTTTCCTATCCACGGTTCGTTCCAGTGGGACGGATCCTGGTGCTCCTTTACATTTGAGATTTTCCTATCCACGGTTCGTTCCAATGGGAAGGATCATAGTGTTCCTTTTTCATTTGAGATTTTCCCATCCACGGTTCGTTCCAATGAGACGGATCTTGGTGTTCCTTTTACATTTGAGATTTTCCTATCCACGGTTCGTTCCAATGGGACGGATCCTGGTGTTCCTTTACATTTGAGATTTTTCCATCTATGGTTCGTTCCAATGGGACAAATCCTGGTGTTCCTTTTACATTTGATATTTTCCCATCCACTGTTCGTTCCCATGGAATGGATCCTAATGTTCCTTTTACATTTGAATTTTCCCATTCACGGTTCGTTCTATTAGGATGAGTCTTGGTGTCCTCATTTTCACCTTTGATTTACCTCTCTGTGGGCTGGTAGCCCGAATTACCCGGATGACTTCCATGACCAGTCACTTCCTGGTCGGCAAGCACCGTGAGTCTTGTCCGGTGCTTTTCTCGACAAATGCGATAACCAGTCATGTCTCCTAGGAGTTGATTGGTCGTCAGCTTGTCAGTACTTAGTCTTTTGTTTTGTTTCTCTGTTTGGCTTCGACTATGGCGACGGGACCTCTGGTGCATTCATTGACTAGTGACTAGTTGCCGGTGGCTAACTTTTGCTTATGGCTTCAGGTGGGGTGTCTTTGTCAACCCTGAGCATCAGTCTTTATTCTACTCGTCCTCCGACTCGCTCAGGGAGGGGCATCTGTAGACATCCCAATTTCCCAATTTTACAGGATAGAGGTGTGGTGGCTGGGTTGTTAACCACAAATAGACCCATTAAACCCAATTGAAGCCCATTAGGCCCATGGAGGCCCACATAGGCCCATTAAGCCCATGCAAGCCCACCATAAACAATTTAACCCATTTTTTTCTTCCAACCCAACACCTTATTTTTTTCCCCTATCCATATTCATCATTTTTTTTTCTCCTTCTTCATTTACTGATATTTTTTCTACCAAAAACATACAAGTCCCACACCCATTTTCCTGTCTACTGATTTCTCACAATTCATCCATTGAACCCATTTTCTCCTCACTTATCTCACTAGCCATTCCAACCCAGCTCGAGCTCCATCAGTCCAGCATCTCCCAGGGCATCCAGAGCCACAGGATGTGCCGCTGGCGAAGCCTGGATCGCCGTTCATCTCTGTCGGCGAGCAAGGGGACAGTAGGAGGCAGCCGTTTAACAGTCTGTTAGGTTTGTTAAGGAGGGTGTTAGCTTAGTTAGTGAGTTAGGTAGTTTGTTAGATGGTCTGTTAGGACGGGTGGCAGTTTGTTGTGAGTGGGTCGTTGGGTTCTTCACCTATATAAGGAGCATCAGAGATAGAAGCTGGAAAAACTTTTGGGCGAGAGAGAGGAGAATTGAGAGTGCCATAGGATTCTGGAGAGAAAGGAAGGTTCATGGAGAGAGGAGGAGGAGAATTTCAGTGCTTCGACGAGCTGCAGAGGTAGATTCACGACGTCAGGCCAGGTACGTCCCTTTCTGACCACTTCTAGCTTTATTTGTAGCTTCCTAGGTTCCCATCTCTCTTTCTGGATTGATTCCGAGCAATTCAGAGGGCTCGCCGTTGCTGTTTTCTAGTGATATAGGTGGGAGGGTGGCCCAGGGCATGGTCCTAGCCCCTAGTAGTATCCTATCTTCCTCCCCTGGTCTTCCTCATGCTCCTTCGCTCCTTGGCGCGTCGCTCCATCACCTCTAGATAGCTCTGCCTGAAGATCGTCAGAGAAGCCATTTCCGCCATCACTGGAGAAGATAACCATAGCCCGAGGTGGACAAGGCGCCTCCCGCAGCTACGAGCCCCTCCGAGCCTCCAGAAACACTCCATAACATGCCTCGAGCACTCTGGACCCCTTGGAACCGTGCCACGAGCTCCCGATCGTCGCAGAAATGCTGCTTACCGGAGAAGAAGCAGTCGACGATCGTCGGAGCTCTCCTCCACTCCATCCTCCTCCATTTAGCTCCTAGAGGAAGGAAGAAGCTCCCCGGGGCCTCCACGACCGCTGGATCGCCGCGCCGCTGCGCTCCAGAAGCTCCTTCTTCCCTGACGGCGTCGCTAGAGCTCCTCGATGGTGAGGTAGGTGGGAGGCTTGTTCCCACCGATTGATCTTGGATCCACTCCGATGGATCATTTCCTCTCACCTCCTTCTTGCTTTCCGTGAGGTCAGATCTCAGATCAGACCACGGGAAGGCTTTTTATGCCCCCTCCGGCAGTCGGCGGCAGCAGAGCTCCGTCGCCGACGACCGTCGTTCTTTTTTCCTTTTAAAAAACAAATTAAAACATTTTATTTTGATTGAAGTTCTGAAACTATGTTTTCTTTACATTCAGATCCTTTTCTCATTACACATAGGTCCTTTTATTACAAATAGGTCCTCCATTCATTTTTCATAAATCATTCGAATAAAGTTTTCACTGAAAATATTGCATTTTCCCCCTTAAACATTTAAAATAATGTTTTTCAGGTTTAAGAATTTAACAAAAGCCCTCAGGATTTCTTTTAATGCATTTTAATTCAACTTTTTTGCATAAAAGACCCTAAACTTCCCTGAAACCTTTCTAAGTGCACATTTTTCTGTGAAAATTGCATGAAAGCCCCTGTATTCTTCTGAAATTCTTCTAAATACATTTTAGCCCCTGCACTTCACTGATTTTACTCTGAATGCCTGTTTTCATAGGTAAAATGACTGTTTTGCCTATTTTAAATGTATGTTTTAGTGGTAAAATTGCATTTTGACCCCTAGGAAACTTCATTTTGACTAGGATTGCACATATTTACACATTTGACCCCAGATTTTTTCATAATTGCATAGAATGTGTTTTCTTATGTATTTTTGATGATTTGGGCTTCAGAATATCAGTTTTAATAAGAATTTGGGTTTTTTGCACAAAGGCCCATGGAATTCTCACTATTTACACTCACATATGCATTTTGTACATTTTTTCACATCTTTCGCATAAGTTTTCTTGCCTTTCCTTCCTTGCTTTGTGCACGCTTTTCTAGCTTGTTCATAGCTTGGTTTTCTCGTCGTTTCCTGGATTTCTCTTGATTTTTCGTATTTAGATTTGTTTTGGCTTTCCATCGCTCGAGGGCGTACATTAAAAGGCTTCACAAAGCCAACATTGTCCTGGAATGAGGATTATTTTCCCTTTTTTGATTTTCTTGGATTTATCCCAATTTCAACTGATTTACGAGACGCTTTCCGAGAATTTCTCTATTTTCACGATTTTCCTCATCTATGCCTACATTTGACCATCGGATTAGCTTTTCCTCTATTTCATTTCTTCACTTTGATTTGACATGTTTTCAGTCATATTTAGCATGGGCATATTGAATAAGCAAGCATACATCCATAGACCATTGAGAATAGGAAAACCTAGAAAGACCGAGTTTTCTCAGGCGCATGGGGGTGCCTAACCCCTTCCCTATGCGTAACCAGAAACCTTACCCTAACTCTGGCCCGCATTCATTTGTGCGTTATCTATTAGGCACGGAGCACACACATACATTCTACATCTTGTTTGCTTCCTAATTTTCTTGTTTTTTTGGTTTTCCTCGTCTTTCCATTAAAAGACTAGGTGGCGACTCCTTTCCTTATCCTTCTTATATTCCCTTGGTGTTTCTGGGTCAAGTCTTTTCCTCCAGATTCACCATTAGTCAAGAGAGTGAACCGAGTCGTTACCAAGATACCGACAACGGTTTGAAACCGCCAAGAGAGTGAACCGAGTCGTTGCCAAGATATTGGCAACAACTGGGAACCACTAAGAGAGAAAAACAAGCTGCTAGTCTGATGCTGCCTCGCTCTAGGTGTTCTCTACACTTCGGTAAGGCAGGGGTAAATTTGTAATCTTGACAAATCCCACTGAATTCTGTATGTAATGGACTCTGCACCAAAGGGTGCTTCTACAAACTACCACAGGGCATATGGGAGCCTTTAGTAGGTGATCAAGGCTCAAAATTCCTCTACACACTAATAAGGGCAAAATGGTAATTTTGCCCTGAACTATCGAGTTCTGAGAATGTTCGAGCATAAGCTGGATTCTGGTGTAATGGGGCATTTCTGATCTCCCAAAGGAAGTCAAATTCGGTAGACAACCTATTCTGTTGATAGGTAGGACCCTCTTGCAATTCAAAAAATAGTAGGGGCTTTTCTGTAAATTTTCCCCGAATTGTCCTTTGAACTCAAACTATTGTTCCACTGGTGATGCTCATGCTATGGCTAAACACCCGAAGCATTCTCTTCACTTCCGATTGAATGGGCTGAGCTCTGGTTGATATAGAAACCATAGGGGCTTCTTTGCAAAGTTTTCAATTTTGACTCAATCAAGAATCTCCAAAGCAATGGATGACCCGATGCTGCTCTGAGTTCATCAGATCTGTTTTGGCGGGTAGGTCCTAACAAGAGAAAACTTTCTGGCACTTGGAGAAGTCTGGGAACCTATTTGCAATATCTGGAAACTATTGTAAAAAGCTGCAAAATTGACCGTTGGGACCGATCCAGGTGGCGATTCCTGTCCCAGAAACCTTGTCCGGAGTCCTAGAGGAGGCACAGACTTTTCTAGCATTTCTGATTTTCTAAGGGATGGTTCTGCCCTTCACTGGGTAAATTGCAGTTTGGTCCAAAGTTTTGCGAAAATTGCCAGGGGGCATAAACAAAATCTTCAAAACTTACAGGACTCGTTGGTAGTTACCCCTTTTTGAATGGGTGCATGGCAGTTGGTCTTCTTCGCCAAACTTTTCCATGCTTTCTATTTATAAAAAAAAAAAAAGCAATCTCATTTAAATCTCTTCAACAAAACCAAATGAGCCACCCCTTCCTCCTCATACGCCTTCTCATCTCTCGCTTCTTCTTCCCCAACACGAGCGGCGGCTAAGGCATGGAGCGATGGAGCGGTGCGGGGAGCAACGACAGGTCGTAAGGCTCGAGCAACGGGCCGAGCATGAGGCTCGGGCACGGTGGGCTCCTGTGAAGGCTAGGCGCACGCCACCAGTGCGAGGAGGAGCTGCAGCGAGTTCCAGCGACGCTTCGCGGGTGTGGAGAGTAGTGGTTCCGGTGGGGTGTGCTTCACCAGCATGACGAGGCAGGAGCGGCACCGGTGAGCAATGGTAACTCCCTCCCCTCTTTTTGCTCTATGTTTTCCTCCTTCTGCGGGCATGTGGGCTTCATCCACCTCTCTCCCACCAATGCCGGCAATGAGGTCCATTGGTGGGGCAGTTGGGGTGTCTTCGTGACATTAGGGTTGGGCACTAGGAGGCGGGCTACTGTTGGCCCCACGTGGTGGCTAGCCATCGTCGGAGATCACGCCAGCGGTAGTGGGCTGGCTGTGGGCCCCGGTGATTCTCCACCCCTTGCATGGAATTTGCAATATATCCCCGGTTACTTGAGTAGGACCTGTGGATGATGATGTCAGTGTGCCCTGGCTGGTTTTTCTTGTTTGGAAAATCTCACATAATAACATTGTGAAAAAGGAAACCACTATTTTGCTTGAATGATCATTGCAAAACGTCATGTAATTACGTTCAAATAAAATCAAGGAAACCATTGTTCTGTAGTGGTCCATGTCTGGATTGCCTATGAGTTTCTGTTTATGCAACCACTGTAGAATGCCATGGTATTTGTTTGAGTAACAGTACGAAATGCTATGCTATTGACTTTGTGCATGAATACCCTGGCTTTTGATTGAATACTGCCTCTGATTACAAATTCTGACTTGCTAGATTATTTTATGGCATGCTCATTTAAACATGGCCTCGCTTTTGCAATCTGATTCTAATTTCGAGGCAGAGGTGACCCAAGCGAGCGGGGTTGCCTCCAGTTCGCATGCCCGGGGTCACAGGTCTAGCTCACGATTTGGGGCGCCTCTTAGTTCACAAGCTCTGGGTTGTGGATCCAGTTCACGATCCAGGCTGCTTCTAGGTCCCAGGCATAGGAGAAGGTGATGCCCAACATCCCTGAGGATGTAAGAAAACCCAAAACTCCACCTACTCCGGTCTTTTCTTTGTGCATGCTTTATGTTTGTTGAACTGAATCTCTTTTGGCAGGAATCTAGCAATTTCGGGGGCCGGTTGTTGGATGAAAACCACATCAGCAACCGTGATGACTTCGAGGTAAGCAATCGCCTTTTCTACACAAACTTACATAACATGACTGATTTCTAACCCTGACGTTCTTTGCTCCTCAGGTCGGGGATACCAGGCAAGTGATGCGGTGTCTCTGGACACCGATGTTGGAGCATTTCGAGTGTCTCCCCAGCTTCCTAAAGGAATTCTTGCTGCACTGCACTCTATTCGGGAGTCTCCTGCGCTTCCGAGCTATTCACGGGCATTATGACTTTTTCTAGGCGCTCGCGAAGCGATGGCGACATGAGACCAACACCTTCCATTTTCCCTTAGGCGAGATGACGATCCTACCGGAGCACTGGGCGTTATTGACAAGCTTCTGCTTCTGGAAGGTGCCTATAGTAGGCAAGGCCACCTTGGGGTGTGCCAAGGTTACTGAGATCCTAGGTCGTGAGTGTCCACCCTTGACAGGGTCTGCACACTACCTCTGCTATAGCTGGATCAGAGAGTGGAACCTGTTTTGGCCAGATCCATCACTAGGATCGAGGGAGGCGGAGTTCGTACTTCGCCACTTCTTGATGGAGCTGATGGTCCTCATTTTCTGTGACACCTTCGGGTACTGCGTTTCGGCGGACTAGCTGATATACCTCACCGACCTGGATCACCTGGACCGGTATGACTGGGGCGGCGCCAGTTATACTTACATGCTCTGCGGCCTAGACAGCGTCGTAAAGAGCAATCAACGATCCCATGTGGGGCTCTACCCACTGCTGACGGTAATTTCCAGTGTTATCGTCTTTAGTTTAAGCAGTGTGATTATGCATGCTTTTTTGTATTTGCAGTACTGTTGGATGGAACATTGCATGCGAGGGCACTATTTCTTCCACCTCCGTCCCAGACTTCTCCGGCTCCCGCGGTAGTGGTGCGAGCCAGACCACCGTACAGCAGCTGGGGTATACAACTACGAATCGTACCGCTATTTGCTGGACCTCTTGTCAATTCATGATATGAGTTTGCAAACCATGCCCTTGCTTTTTGCTTTCTCTGCTTTCTAATATCTTGCTGGACTGACTTGTGTTCTATTTTGCCTTGTACAACTTGAGTTGAAGCCGTTTGAGCGATACATTGGGCTAGACTAGGAGCCTTTGAACTCCGCCTAGACCTACCGCTGGAAGCAAATGAAATTCTTCTGCTTCAAGAAATCCGTGTTCTACCTGCCTGGCCGGGTTCGCCATCAATTCACCCCACAGTTTGGTATTCCGCTTCCACCTCCCGCGGAGATGGTACCCGGGGCCACTACTTGCGTGCGAGCTCGCTCAAATGAAAGGATCTGCTATGACTCCTGGCCCTGTTTACGCTTGAGGAGGGTCACGCTGACTCTAGTACCCTTGTAGCTACACTACGCAGACTCCGATTTTGCACGCTTTTGCTCTATTGTGGTGCTAGCCTGTTCTACCCCTTCTTCTACAACACTTCTAATATTTTTTTTTTTTTTGTATTTTTTCTGCTTTTTTTGGGTTTTCTGTACTATTTACAACAACCTCCCCCCGATGGTTATCTGGCTGGTGACCGCTCTGGGGCTTGCTTCGCGGGCTCTCTGAGGAGCCTACCTCAAGGTGTTTTTTTTGCCCCTCACCTATTTGAAGGCAAGGCTTGTGCTGCACATACCACCTAGACTTGCCTCTCGACTGCTCGGAGATCATCTCCTCTGATCTAGTTTGACTGTTCTGCCCTCCTCCACAACCATGATTGCTAGAGGACCCCCGTGATTCTGGGGTGGGGTGATTTCTGGCTATGATGCTATTGTCTTTCCTTTCCTCTTCCTGTCCTCTTCGACTGCATCTTCTGCCAAGACCGCTAGTTGTTCCTAGAATAGCACTTCCAGGTCATTGATTATTGTGTCTACATCAGTCTTGATGGCTGCAAACTCCTCGTTCGTGGCGAAGTCGACATAATAGGCGCAGGACTCTGACTACACAAGAGGTCTGGGATCAGTAAGGGCCAAGATATTACTACTACAATACTGCTGCATCTAGGCCGCTGCTACTGTGACTGAAGCTGATTGTGACTGTAGTACTGCTGTAACTTAAATTGGCTGTGGCTCTACTGCTGCTGTGACTTTGACTGGCTGTGATGTGGTATTGCTGTGACTACGACTAACAGTAGCTGCGATACTGCTATGGCTGAAACTGGCTGTGGCTATGGTACTGCTGCTGCTGACTATGGCTGTGATACTGCTATGATTGAAACTGGTTGTGGCTGCAATACTGCTATGACTGAAACTGGCTATAGTTGTGGTACTACTACTGCTAACTGTGGCTGTGCTACTGTTGCTGCTGTGACTAACTGTGGCTGTGATACTACTGTTGTGACTGGCTGTGGTTGTGATACTGCTGCTCCTGGGGGTAGCAGAGCTAGACAAGAAGATGCTGGGACTGCTGCCTGTCGCTGCTTTGTTCTGCCTATAGGGTCTAGCTTAACTGTGCCCAAGGTATCTTCATTTGTGTAATAGTCCTCGATGCAGACCCACTCAATGTCTTCTGTTGGACTCTACTATTGCTGCACTGCAATGACTGGGGACGGATTCCTGTTCGGGTCCATCACACTTGCACTAACGAAGTTAGTCAAATCCCAAGGGATAAACAACCTTCACTGCCTACGCGTGTCTCTTAGTAGTCCCTGGTATCCAAGTCCTTCGTGATCTCTTCTTTCCTCCGCCTCGACGAGCTCTACGATCCCTTGACCAAATCGCCCAAGCGGTGCTTCCTTCTCGTATCCCCATCGGTGACAAAGGTTCTCAACCATCAATTGAGGGTGGCTAACACGCTCGAACTCCAGAACAAAATTGATCGATTCGAAATGGTTAACACGATAAAGGACAACCGACGGGTTGGGATTAACGTGTATAGTCTGCAGCTCGACCGAAGAGACTGTGTCAACCTCGTCCCTCTCAAAGTTCTCTGCCATGACAACAACAATGCCGTCGCCATAGTAGAACTTGATTATGCGGTGTAGGGTTGACGGGATGACTTAATGCTTGTGCTGCCAAGGGCACCCAAGCAAGAGATTGAAAGCAGGTTTGAGATCAACAACGTAGAACTCGACGTCGAACTGAGTCAGATCAACTGTTAGAGGACTGACCAAAACCCCCAACGTGTCGTGGTGCGTGTTGTCAAAAGACGTCATCCCCTTCACAACTGGCGTAATGTCCTCGGCTTTGAATCCGATTTTTCTCGCAGCACGCAAAGGGCAGATGTTTAGACCTGTGCCGTTATCAACCAGTGTCAAGAGGATGCAGAACTTCTGGAACTGCACTGTGACGAACAGCGGTTGGTTATGATTGGTTCCCACTGGGGGCAACTCCTGGGACGAGAAGGAGATAATCCACGGCGTTGCGATCATGCCTACCATGTGCTCAAGGATTGTGGGCTCAATCGTGGGGGATACATGGGCCACCTGGAATGCTCTGAGAAAGGCTTCTCGGTGCTCGGCTGAGGTGTGGATAGGTCCCTGTAGACACCCCAATTTTCCCAATTTTGCAGGTTGAAAGTGTAGTGGTTGGGCTTTCAATCACCAATGAACTCTAACCCTAGTTGAATCCATTCATAGCCCATAAATCCCAATTTAGCCCACCTTGGCCCATGAAGGCCCTTGAAGACCCATTTAACCCCTTTGAAGGCCCATTTAACTCCTTGAAGCTCACTTGAGGCCCACTTAAGCCTACTTGGGCCCACAAGACCTATTTAGGCCTAATTGAAGCTCATTAGGCCCAAGAAGGCCCACATAGGCCCATTAAGCCCCACAAAGCCCATTTAATTCATCCAAGGCCTCATTTAATTCATCCAAAGCCCATTTGATTCAACCAAAGCCCATTAAGCCCATGGAGGCCCACCAAAGCCCATGAAGCCCATTAGGCCCATGAAAGCCCATTTAAGCCCACTTTCTCAATCCCTAGGTTTGTTATAGGTTTGTTAGAGTTGGTTAGTAATTAGTGGGTTTTTGTTAGTGATTAGTTAGGTGGTTAAGAGGTTGTTAGGTGATTTTGGTTTGTTGGAGTGGGAAGTTGTGAGTTTGTTATGGTTGTTATGGGTTTCCTAGGCTATAAATAGAGCTCAAGGTGGTCAGAGAGAGAGAGGATGCGAGAGAGAGCTTTTGGGAGAGAGAGGAGCTCGCAGTGGAGGAGGAGAGGCGATTTACGACGACCTCTAGCGAGCAACAAGGTGAAAAATCACTACCAAACCAGGTACACCTCCTTCTGACTTCAATTATGGTTAAATATTACTCCTAGGACTTCCCCCTTGCTTCCTGGATCAGTTCCAGGGGTTCCAGAGGTCTCCTCTGGCTGTGTTGTGCTCCCAGGGCTCGCCGGAGTTGTTTTTCGGCGACCTAGGTGGGGGCACTGCCTCGGGGCTTGTCCCTGGTCCTCGAACTCTTTGCCTTGCTCCTCTAGACCTCCTCTTGCTTTTCCTCCTCTCTTGGCCTTGCTTCAATCTCTGTGAAGAGCACCAGTAGAAGATCGTCGGAATTGCGAATCGTTGCCGTCGCCGGAGAAGAAAGCTATGACCAGAGGACTGTGCGAGCCTCCAGCTCCCCCCGAGCATCTCCAAGTTGCTGAGGAGTGTCCCTGGCACCCCTGTGGCTTCAGATCCCTCGGAGCCAAGCTACAAGCCTCAGGAGGTAGCAGACGCCGGAGATACCCCAGATGCCGTCGTTGGAGAAGAAGCTCCATTGTTTCACTCGGTCCGCCGCTCCACGCTTCGCCACAGCCATCCAACCCCGCGGGAGCCTCCCTCTGGCCTCACACAAGCTTTCGGAGCGATCAAGAACCTTCTTCAACCTCTGGAGGGCCCCCGCAGCCAGACTCGTCGGAGCATGCAAGCGTTGACGGCAGGCGACGTCTGGGATGCACAAGAAGCCCGCACTGAGCTCCTCGATGAAGGGAAAGTTCCCCCCACACCTCCTCAACTCTCCGAAGCTCTACAATCGCAGCGCCGCCGCCTCGAGCACCTCTAGCCTCCTCGAGAGTGTCACCGGAGTTGCCCCGACGACGAGAGGGGGTGGGTGGCCCACTCCAGCCGTTGTGCCTCTGATCCAGCCGTTGTGCTTCTCGTGGAGTCTGATCTAAGATCGGACCACAGGAAGGCCTTGTTGGCCCCCCTCCGGCGTTCGTCGGTGGCAAGCTCCGTCGCAGGCGACCGTCGTTTCTTTTTCTTTAAAAGAAAACAATTTAAAACATTTTATTTGAATAAAATCCGGAGTTTATGTTTTTCTTGCAAATAGGTCTTTCTGGAATTACTTTTGGGTCCTTTTATTACATCTAGGTCCTTCCATCATTTTCCCAAAATGTTTCGAATAAAGTTTTAACTGAAAATATTATATTTCTTACCCTAGACTTTTAAAATAATATTTTCTGAGTTTAAAACTTAAATAAAAGCTCTCAGAGTTTGCAAAATGTGTTTTGCTTCAGGAAAATTGCATGATAAGCCCAAGATTTTTATGAAATCATTCTGGCAGTTCATTTTTGCAGTGAATTTTGCATGTAAGCCCCTGAACTTCTTTAAAATGTTTCTGACAGTTCATTTCCGTTGTGAAAATTACAGATAAGCCCTTGTACTTTCATACATGTTTCAGATTGCTCAATTTTGCTGGTTTATTTGCATTTTAGCCCTTGCATATTAAAAAAAAAATCTTTGGATAGTTGTTTTTGTTGGCTAAATGGCATTTTAGCCCTCATATGTCTCTGAAACTTTTCCAGAAGCATGTTTTCACTGGAAAAATTGCATTTAGGTCCCTATGTTTTACTGAAAGCTTCCAGAAGACTTATTTTGCTGTGAAAATTGCATGGAACTCCGTGAATTTCTTCAAAACTTCCTGGAATGCTTTGTTTGCTAGGTTTTTTGCAGTTTAGCCCCTGAACTTCATTGATATTGTTCTGATTACTAGTTTTCAAGGGTAAAATGACCATTTTGCCCCTGAAACTTCCTGAATCATTTCTAAGACTTTTTATCGCATTTTTACCCAGATTTTATGCAGAATTGATTTTCATGCATGCATTAGTGGGTAAATTGCATTCTGACCCCTAGAGAGCTTCCTTTGACTAAGGATGCACATTTGACTCCATAATTCTTCATACATGCGTGGAATGTGTTTTCCTACATATTTTTGAGGATTTGGGCTTCTGAACTTCAACTTTCCTCGGATTTTGGTTCGCTTACTGAGATGGAAGGGGCACTGGGTGGCTTGCCCTGGGGACTGGAGTTGGGGGCTTGTACACTCGTCCAGACTGTGTGATTTCTGCACACATTTCTGTGGCATAGTCATACGGTACTCGGTGGGTATCCCTAGTCAAATTAATGATCAGGGGAGTACAAGCTGCCAACTCTAGCCGGGCCAATGGTTGGCTGGTAGGAGGGATGGTGGAGTAAGCCGCTAACTTGATGGGTTAGGTAGGAGTTGGCTGAGGTCTGGCTTCAAGGCAGATGGGCTGAGCTTGGGGAAGTTGCATGGTAGGCGAAGCGACCGCGCGCTCTGTCTTGGCGGCCTGGTAAATCATACCGACGACGGACTCTGAACAGGAGAGGAAGGAGAGATACTGCTGAGATGGGAACGATTCAGAGGCAAGGTGGATAAGATCGGACGAATCTAGCTGGGAAGAGCCGGATCCAAGAGAAAAAAGGTAGTGAACCCCTAAGGTCCTGGGTGCTCCCAGATAGGGGTGCTGAGGGAGAGGCTGATTGACAACGCTAGGCTGTGGCTGTGCTCATGCTGGTGCTTGTGCTGGGGTGGGTGCTGATCCTGCATCCTGAGTGTTGACGACAATGACCTTGCGGTCAATGAGTTCCTGTATGGCATTCCGGAGAGTGAAACAGTTGTCCGTCGAGTGCCCCGAGGCTTGATGGTAACTACAGTATAGATTCGCTTTATACCACGCCGGTAATGGATTTGGCAGTGGGCGAATGTTTGGGTACCTGAGGAGCGACTGTACCTTGGAAAGGATGGCACTCAACGGCTTAACGAGTGGGGTGAAATCTCGGTCGAGTCGTTGGGGCCTTCCTTATGGGGGGTACTGTCCTTGCCTTGCCGGTGCTATGGGATACACTAGCTCGGTGGTGGTAGCGATGTGGGGTGTGTGGGGTGTCCTACGTGTTGGTGCGTAAACTACCTGATTTTGAGCCGACGGGCCCACCGTGTTCACTAGCAGGGCAGGGGACCAAGATACGTGACAGTGCTCTTCGTGGGATCCCTCCTCTTTGGATAGCTGGGGGTGGAGCTGTTGTTGTTGTTGTTGTTGTTACTGGTGTCGGCGTTGTGGTTGGTGGTGGTTGCCTGCTTGGCAAACGCGGTGAGTGTGGGAAAGTTGCCACTTCGTAGCGAGCTCTCCGCACGAGCATCGGCTCTAATCAAAGAGGAGAAAGTAGTGCTAGGCTGGATGCTAAGCAGAGCCCTTGTGGCTAGTTGTGCCCTACGGATGATCATTTCGATAGACTCCTCGTTAAAGGATCTATCCTTGACCTGTGAGGCAAGGGCACGCCAGTGCCTGACGTACTCTCCAAACGTCTTGAAGGGCTTCTGCTTGGTGGTGGCCAAGTCCTCTCTCTTGGGGACTAGGTCGAGGTTGAAGGAATACTGTTCCAGGAATGCCTAGGCTAGGTCGTTCCAAGTCCGGATGGTCGCCATGTCCAAAGAAGTGAACCACTTTAAGGCAAGGCCAGAGAGACTCTTTTGGAAAAAGCAAATCAACAACCTTTCGTCAGCCTGGAGCTAAGCGCGGTCTCCGCTGTATGCCCTCAGATGGGAGATTAGGCAGCCTTTTCCATTGTATTCTTCAAAGTCCGGGACTTGGAAATTCGAATGGAGAGTTGCCTCTGGGAAATAGCAGAGGTCTTGGAACTAAAAAGACTGGCAGTCCCCACCTTACACTTAACGAAGTGCTCTTTCCAAATCACCCATCCTAAAAAGGAGGGCATCTGGGGTCACTGCTGTTGAGACTGGCGCAGCTTGTGTGGGTACCGCGTATGCCGTGTGGGTCACACCGAGGTGCTCCTCCAGATCCACCATCACACCACCTAGTGTCATGACATGATGGTCGGCATACCCGTGCGGATGAGTGGTGTGGTGCGAGATCCATGGGGGAACCTGTGTCTGATGTAGGGACGGAGGGTAGGCAGTATGCTGTGCTGTAAGTGGTGTGGGATTTGTGGACGGTAGCTACTGTCCTGGCGCGAGTCCAGGTAGCGAGACAAGAGAGTGTTGCACCCTTGCCAGGCCGAGGGGCTGGCCACCAGGTGTTGGAGATGCATGCTATGAAGAGTGAGATGAAGGTGAAGGATGCAAGATTGACACCCCCGTGGCCTGACTAGCGAGGAGTTGGGGCGACGGCTGGGGAGATGTAGTGGGTGAAGGGTGGAGCACTAAAGCCGAGGGTGGTGAGACCTCAAGGGGAGAAGCTGGGAGCAAAAAGGAGTCCAGTGAGAGTACCATGCCCTGCAGCTTCTGGGCAAGGGCCAAGAAGTACTGGGCTTGCACGGTTAGCCTCCCATCGGTAGCAGTACCGAGGGGCGGGATTGTCAGCGGAGCTTACACAGCAGAGGGAAAAAGTGGAGCAGACTGTCCAGAAGGGATAGATGCTATCAAAGAGGCTACCACAGCCGACTGGGTAGTCAAGACAGATGGGCCCTGTAAAGGGAGAGACATCAGCAGCTCCAGAGCTCCGGTGGCGGTCATCGCAACCGACTCAGTGACGGGCTCCAGACTGGACAGGGTCTGCCAGTGTCCCGACACAAAAGGGGAAGATGCCCCATGGGCCTGGAAAATGCTGACATGAGGGGAAGAGGCAGCTGAGGAAGTCAAGAAAAGAGATACCCTCGCAGGTGACAGTAGAAAGAGCCTTGCTGACGCGTTGGGCCATGCGGAACGTGAGCGAGTGCGAATAGGGCTATGGTAGCTGAAGAAAGGATGGAACCTACGACGAGCTATCATCGAAAGTGACAAAAGCTCGGGGAAGGCTGAGAACGGGTGTCACACGACAAGGAAACTGAGAGAGGGGGGTGCTCGAGCTCAAGTCAAAGGACTCGTGCACAAACCTGTTGGTAAAAGAGACAGGAGCAGGTATCAAAACCTGAGGATAAGCAATGCAATGTTAATTAAGTGGTATGAATGGCACACATGGACATGGATGCAACTAACATGCACTCTTTCATCGTCTAAGTGTTTCCTAGGAGGCTATCTACTCTGGGTGCTTCAGAATAAACGGATCTCTGACTCAAGGCAGAAAGTAAGGTTTCCTCCCATGCCAAAGCTGTGGAACGAAGGTGCGTTGGGAGTCTCGACCTTGCCAAAGCATGGGTTGTACCCTTTACTAACACCGACACGATCTTGGACATGGGGGAACAGCCCAGCGTCAAATCCTACACCAAAGCTATAGAACAAGAGAACTGGAACTGAACTTCACGGACTATAGGTGGACTCAGAGGAGAGAGATGCATGCTCCTATTTGATTCAAATATGCAATATGCCTTTGTGCCTTTTACTTGCATTTTATTATCCTGAGGGGAAGAGAGTTCAAATTGATCTCTAGTTCTGCCTTATTAATTCTTTCTCTTAATTTGTGTGTTTTATTTTAAACCAGAAGGGGAAGGCAAACATGTCTCTATTCTACTAGTCATGTCAAATGCAAAAAGGGAAGAAAACACACAAGTAAGGCAGGCAAGCAAGCAAACAACAAGCAAAAGGCATGATTATGGCGTGTGCAAGTATCGTGGCATCATGATTGTGAAAAGATAAAAAAACATCAAACACATCATAAAAGCATGTATCGTGGCATGTGCATTGTGATGTAGGCATATTATCTTGGTGTAAAGTAAAACATACATCATCCATAAGGCATAACATATCAAGTGCATACAAGGAAAACCATGTAGGTGAGAAAGAACCAGAAACGAAAGCCGGAGTCTGTCTTTTCCCCGGCGGAGTCGCCAATTCCTGTGATCATGCCGGCGGAGGGGAACCGCGCTCCCCACACAATTAGGACTGCATGGGAGTCAGTAGGGCCACGGCGAATCCGACAATTTCGAGGACGAAAACACGACTCGAAAACACCGGAAAGCGATGCGAAAGTAAAAACGTGGAGTCGCCACCTAGTCTATTTAAAACAGGAAGACGAGGAAAACTGTATGGGAGAATCAAAATTCGAAATCGGATGCAAAATAAGATGACTCATGCCAAATTGATTCGACACACAGATCAATACGAACTGGAGAAAGGGTAAGGACTCCTATTACGTGCGGGGAAGGTATTAGGCACCCTCGTACGCCCGACGAATCGGTCTTTCTCGAGTTCTCGCTTGCGTGAGTGGAAATGTAGGCACTTAGATGTCGCTTAATGGGGTTATATGGATGATGCAAGAGAAACAAATCATACGATTAAGGAAATAAACCAAGCTAAAAGAAAGCCATAGACGAAACAGGAAACACATGCAAAAGATAATGTGGAAACAAGGTGGGGCCCAATGGCTAGGCTGGGTCGGATTCCATCCCTAGGTGACCCACGCATGTGCCACGCGCAAGTCATTCGCGCAGCCAAGGCGTGCATCCCCAGAGATGCCATGGTCATTTGCCATCATTGCCACATCCACAACACACAAGTACGACTATGGAGGGTGTGACCATGCCAGTGGAACCCTGCACGGCTCTCCTAGGTGCGTGGAAGCACACGAGGAGTCCCGATATGGTCATGACGAAGATGGTGAATATGGAGAAGAAGACTAGACTTGGAAACACCAAGGAAAGATAAGAAAATGATAACAAAAGGAGTCGCTACCTAGTCTTTTAATGGAAAGACGAGGAAAACCAAACACAAAGGAAAAACCAAAAGAAATCAAGGCAAAGAAAACATGTGCATGCTTCGTGCCTAATGGATGTAGTGCACAAATCAATGCTGGGCAGAGAAAGGGTAAGGATTCTTGTTACGCATACGGAAGGGGTTAGGCACCCTCATACACCTGAAGAACTCGATTTTTCTAGGTTTCCTGCTTGCTAATAGTCTATTAGGTGTATGCTTATCTACTCTGATTGCACATGCTTAAGATGACAGCAAAAACATGCTGAATCAAAGAGAAGGAATGAATAAAAAAGGAAAAAAATGATAATTCGAGAACAATGTAGGCATTACAAATGCCACTTTACTGTACATCCGTGGGCGATGAGAAAAATCGTGAAAATCGAAAATACTAAGAAAGTGTCACGCAAATCAGCAGAAACTTGAAGAAATCTGAGAAAATCAAATTAGAGAAAATAATCCTCATCCGGGTCAATGTTGGCATTGTCAAGCTTGTTAATGTACGCCCTCGGGCGATGGAAACCTAAATCAAAATTAGAATTGTGAAAGTTAGAAGAAATCCGGGAAACGATGGAAAAAATCAAGTTTGAAATTAGTTAGAAATGCGTGCACGATGCAAGGAAGAAGGCATGAAAAAATATGCATGAAAAGGGGAACAAAATGTATAAAATGCATGTGTGAGTGAAAAATGTAAATTCTAGGGGCTTTTGTGCAAAATTCACATGTTCTGAGTGAAAACTGAAATTCTGTGGCTAAATCACCAAAATTACATAGGAAAACACATGCTTGTGCAATTTTAAAAAAATCTAGGGTCAAATGTGCAAAATTGTGCATTTCTAGTCAAATTCATGATTCCTAGGGTTCAATATGCAATTCGATCATTATAAAATGTATTTAATGCAATTCAGAAGAAATTCAGGGTTAAATGTGCAAGAAAAAGAGTTTATGTTTGAAAACAGGAAGTTTCAAGGACTGACATGTAATTTCTCCTTAGAAAATATGCATTCAGTGTGAAATCAGTGAAATTCAGGGTCTAAAATGCAATTTTGGACACATTTGTGCAAATATTTAAATTCACAGGGTTTAACTTGCAATTGTGATAGAAAAACATGTATTCAGAAATTTTTTAATAAAGCTCAGGATTTTTTATGCAAAGTTCTAGATTAAAAGATGAATTAAAAGCACATCAGGGGTTTTATATCAAGTTTTCAAGCCTGGAAACATTAATAAAGATTTGCAGGGGGCACATTGCAATATTTCAAAACCAACATTATTAAAAGGATTTAAAATCTTATGTAGGTGCTAAAATGCAAAAATTAGGACTAAATTGTAAGAAAAGAAAAGAAGAAGAAATTTTCTTTAAAAACAATTTAAAAGAAGCTACGATGGTCACCGGCGACGACCGCCTGGGGAAGTCATCCGGGGCTTCCCCGATGCCTGATCAAGTATCTAACCTCCAGATAAGCAAGAAAGAGGAAGGAGGATGGAATCCAACGACTCCAATGAAGGATCGAATGGCTGGTTTCCTCTCCCCGCCTCGCTCATCGGCGTTGCTGTTCCGGTGGCAAGCTCGAGAAGACTAGGGCTACTGGAGGCGGTGGTGTGGCGGTCTGAGACTTTTTGAGGGTCAAGGAGGAGAAGGGGAAGATGTACAGGTGCATGGATGTGAGGAAGACCGTGTGAGTGCTTCTCCTGATCCATCTCGCCGTCGACTCTGCCTTCTTTGACGAGCTTGGTTGGGGAGGCTGCTTAGGGCTCGAAACGAAGTCCTAGTTGCTCTGAAGCATTGGGGAAGCACTGAGGATCGTTCCTCAGGGATCAAGGAGGCGCTACGATGTGCGAAGCATCTGGCCGTGCTTCACTGCCAGTCGTCTTCTCCGGCGACGGTGTCTTCTCCAACTCAAGCTCGGCTACACTAGAGGCGCTCAGCAAGGGCAACTGGTGGTCGTAGGGTGGATAGGAGACCAGCGATCAGAGGCATGGAGGTCTTCAGGCTCCCTCCTTTTATTTCCCGCATGGCTCAGCTCGCTGTGGTGTGGTTCCAGCGACAATCTAGTTTTCCCGATGCGCTCTCTCTCTTTCTCACAGCGGCACGGCCTTGAGGATGAAGGATAATGAAGAGATGCCTACTTAGGGACTACTCTGATGCATGCATGCCGTGAAGAGGTGGAGAAACTTACCTTAGCTCATTGTCTTCTCCGACGATGACGATCCCTCTAGCTTGAGCTCAGCGGCACTGGGAGCTGGAACTTGCAGGGGACTTTAAAGGGGTGAGGAAGAGGATGAAGATAACAGGTTATCCGAGGGCCGAGCTTGCATACTGATCTCCTGCTCAAGCCTCCTTCCCTCCTCTCTTCTTCTCTTCCAACCGATGAGGTGGATTGGGTTTGGTGAACTCTGGCGAGCATCGAAGCTTGAAGATCACCCTTCTCCGGTAGAAAATATCCTTCTCCTCCCCTGCTTCAGTCCACTGTCAGTCCCTTTTATAGCCAAGGAAGACCACCAGCTGCAACAAACCACCAACAGAACCCGTAACAACCCACCACCTTAACAACCTACCCAAACAAAACCCTAACCACCTAAACAACTTCTGAACAACCTGAACAACCTGCCACCTCCCCTTCTCCTATCCTCTCTATGTGCATGGATCCCAGACACGTGGACGGTGGCTACTAGGGTTTAACAAGTGGAGGTGACGATGGTTGTTGGAGGCATGAGTGCATTGGGTGATGATGGGCTTCGTGATCAGTTTGTTGTGGGCCATTGGTCTGATATCAAAATGGCTGATGGAGGCTAATTTGGAGGAATTTGGGCTTGGGTTTGATTTTGGATTGAAGTTTGGGTTTAGGGTGCAATTAGGTCTTAGGTTATTATCTTGGTTTGTAGGATTTGCATAGTTTTGAATGGAAAGTGAAGATCAATTTCATGATTAGGTTAGGGTTTGTAGATGAAACTCGAGTTAAGTTTGTGGGCTTGCATGGGCTTGAGTGGGCCTAAAAGAGATTTGCAAGTATGGGCTTGGTTTGTGATGTAATTAAGTTTTAGTCTACTTAGCTTGGTGGATTTGCATAGATTTGGATGGGTTTGAGATGTAACTAATATTTAGATTTTGGTTTGGTGAACTAATTGATCCATTAGGGTTTTAGATTGAATCAGAGGTTTGGACTAGTTCTGTGGGTAAAACAAGGTGAAGATGTCTAGTTGGCTTTGGTGATAATGATTGAGAATCCAACAACCACACTTCCACTCAGCGAAGACTATCTACAATCCTGCAAAATTGGGGTGTCTACAGATGCCCCTCCGTGAGCGAGGTCGGAGGATGAATGGAACAGAGATCGATGCTCAGGGTTGACAAAGACACCCCGCCTCCTTTTACAAGGAAAAAGAGACAGGAGGAGGAGACCACTACTCAGAGTAGACAAAGACACCCCGCTCAAAGCTACAAGAAATTGTTAGCTACTAGCAACCAGCAACCCAGTTGGTGAATGCTCCAGAAGTCCAGTCTTGCCACCCAGAATGCCATAGATGAAGCTGAAATCACAGAAACCAATACTAATGACAAATGTTGTCACCAAACACTAGTGTTAATGCTAAGATGACTATGACTACTACTGAAAAATGATGAATGCCACAAGTGGATTATGCTGTACTACTAAATGATGCATGTTGTGCAAGATGACAAGTTGACGACCAATTATCCCCTAAAGGACATGACTGGTTATCCCACCTGTCAAGAAAAGCGTCGGACAAGACTCACGGTGCTTGCCGACCAGGGAGTGACCGGTTATGGGGGTCATCCAGGTAGTTCAGGCTATCAACCAAAAAGGAGAGAAGGAGCAAGGCGAGTGTGTGGAATCCATCGGGCACCAAGAGTATTGCCCGGGTAGTTCGGGAAACTAGCCCAAGAGAAAGGGGACACGACAGGATACCGGACCTACTGACCAATAGGATAGACACCTTGACAGGTTTCCATCAGGTAGTCCAGGGCACCAGTCCATAGAAGGAGGTTGGTGTAATCCATTTGGAGCACGACCAAAGGGGGCACCATTGATTCCAAACTCTCTGAGCAAGGATCGAATGGGGCATGGTAGGTTTCAGACCTACCGACAAGCTAACGGATGCCAATCGAATAGTTCGGGATATCAGCCCAAAGGTGAGTCGACACAATATCCGAAGAAAACACTTGATAAAAGAAGACAAAGTAGAAAAGCAAATATGTCAACCGAGAAGCAGTCGATGCTGGTCCAGAGGCAGGATAAACAAATACATCAACCGAGAAGTAGTCGGTGACAATTCAGAAGAAGGATAAATGAACACATCATCTGAGAAGCAAGCAGTGATGGTTTAGAAAGCTGAAAAGAGAACACGCCAACTGAGAGGAAGTTAGTGACAATTCAGAAGGAGGATAAACGAACACATCATTCGAGAAGCAGGCAGTGATGGTTCAAAAAGCTAAAAAGTGAACACACCAACTAAGAGGTAGTCGGTGACGGTTCAGAAGGAGGAAAAAGCAAACACGCCAATCGAGAGGCAGTCGGTGACGGTTCAGAAAGCTGATAGACTAACACATCATCTGAGAAGTAGGCAGTGATGGTTCAGAAAGCTGAAAAGCGAACACGTCAACCGAGAGGTAGTCGGTGACGATTTGGAAAGAGGATAAACGAACACATCATCCGAGAAGCAGGTGGTGATGGTTCGGAAAGCTGAAAAGCGAACACGTCAATTGAGAGGCAATCGGTGACGATTAGGAAGGAGGATAAACGAACACATCATCCAAGAAACAGGCGGTGATGGTTTGAAAGAAGGACAAGCGAACACACCAACCGAGAGGCAGTCGGTGACGGTTCAGAAGAAGGATAAATGAACACATCATCGGAGAAGCAGGTGGTGATGGTTCGGAAAGTTGAAAACCGAACACATCATCCGAGAAGCAGGCAGTGATGGTTCAAAAGGCTGAAAAAGCAAACACGTCAATTGAAAAGCAAGCGGTGACGGTTCAGAAAGCTGAAAAGTGAACACGCCAACCGAGAGGCAGTCGATGACGGTTCGGAAAGCTGAAAAGCGAACACACCAACCGAGAGGCAGTTGATGACGGTTCAGAAAGAGGATAAACGAACACATCATCCGAAAAGCAGGCGGTGATGGTTCGAAAAAAGGCTAAACGAACACATCATCCCAAAAGCAGGCGGTGATGGTTCGGAAGAAGGATAAACAAACACATCATCCGAGAAGCAGGAGGTGATGGTTCAAAAGAAGGATAAATGAACACATCATCTGAGAAGCAGGCGGTGATGGTTCAAGAAGCTGAAAAACGAATACGCCAATCAATAGGCAGTCGATGACGGTTTGGAAAGTTGAAAAGAAAACAAACCAACCGAGAGGCAGTCGGTGACAGTTCGGAAAGCTGATAAACGAACACATCAACCGAGAAGCAGGTAGTGATGGTTCGGAAGAAAGATAAACGAACACATCATCCGAGAAGCAGGCGGTGATGGTTGGGAAAGTTGAAAAGCGAACACGCCAACTGAGAGGTAGTCGGTGATGGTTCAGAAAGCTAAAGAAGCGAACACGCCAACCGAGAGGCAGTCGGTGACGGTCTAGAAGGAGGATAAACGAACGCATCATCCGAGAAACAGGCGGTGATGGTTCGAAAAGTTGAAAAGCAAACACACCAACCGAGAGGCAGTCGGTGACGGTTCAGATGGAGGATAAACGAACACATCATCCGAGAAGTAGGAGGTGATGGTTCGGAAAGTTGAAAAGTGAACACGAGAGGCAATTGGTGACGATTTGGAAGGCCGAAAAAGTGAACACGCCAATCGAGAGGCAGTCGGTGACGGTTTGGAAGGAGGATAAACGAACACACCATCCGAGAAGCAGGCGGTCATGGTTCGGAAAGCTGAAAAGCGAACACGTCAACAGAGAGATAATCGGTGACGATTCGGAAGGAGGAAAAGCCAACACGCCAACTGAGAGGCAGTCGGTGACGGTTTGGAAGGCTGAAGAAGCGAACACGCCAACCGAGAGGTAGTCGGTGACAGTTCAGAAAGCTGATAAACGAACACATCAACCGAGAAGCAGGTGGTGATGGTTCGGAAGAAAGATAAACGAACACATCATCCGAGAAGCAAGCAGTGATGGTTGAGAAAGTTGAAAAGTGAACACGCCCACTGAGAGGTAGTCGATGATGGTTCAGAAAGTTGAAGAAGCGAACACGCCAACCGAGAGGCAGTCGGTGACGGTCCAAAAGGAGGATAAACAAACGCATCATCCGAGAAATAGGCGGTGATGGTTGAAAAAGATGAAAAGTGAACACGCCAACCGAGAGGCAGTCGGTGACGGTTCAGATGGAGGATAAACGAACACATCATCAGAGAAGTAGGCGGTGATGGTTCGAAAAGCTGAAAAGTGAACACGTCAATCGAGAGGCAGTTGGTGACAATTTGGAAGGCCAAAAAAGTGAACACGCCAACCGAGAGGTAGTCGGTGATGATTTGGAAGGAGGATAAATGAACACACCATCTATGAAGCAGGCGGTGATGGTTCGGAAAGCTGAAAAGCCAACACGTCAACCGAGAGACAGTCGGTGACGGTTCGAAAGGAGGAAAAGCGAACATGCCAACCGAGAGGCAGTCGGTGACGGTTGGGAAGTTGAAAAGAGAACACACCAACCGAGAGGCAGCCGGTGATGGTTCAGAAGGCTGAAAAAATGAACACACCAACCGAGAGGTAGTCGGTGATGGTTTGGAAAGCTAGAAAGTGAACACACCAACTGAGAGGCAGTCGGTGATGATTCAGAAGGAAAATAAACGAACACATCATCCGAGAAGCAGGCAGTGATGGTTCGGAGAGCTGAAAAGCGAACACGCCAACTAAGAGGTAGTCAGTGATGGTTCGGAAGGAGGATAAACGAACACATCATCAAAGAAGCAGGCGGTGATGGTTCAGAAGAAGGATAAACGAACACATCATCCGAGAAGTAGGTGGTGATGGTTCGGAAAGCTGAAAAACAAACACGTCAACTGAGAAGTAGCCAGTGATGGTTCCGAAGGCTGAAGAAGCAAACACGCCAACCGAAAGACAGTCGATGATGGTTCGGAAAGAGGATTAACAAACATATCATCCGAGAAGCAGGCGGTGATTGTTCGGAGAGCTAAAAGGCGAACACGCCAACCGAGAGGCAGTCGGTGATGGTTCGAAGAGCTGAAAAGCAAACACGCCAACTGAGAGGCAGTCGGTGATGGTTTAGAGGGCTGAAAAAGCGAACACGCCATTCGAGAGGCTGTCAGTGACGATTCAGAAGGTTGAAAAGCGAATACGCCAATTGAGAGGTAGTCAGTGACAGTTCAGAAGGCAAGATACCAAAAGGGCAAATGTCATAATACTGATATCAAGAGAACAATACCAAAAGGCAATTGACATGCCCCTAGTAACAGGAGATTAATACCAAAAGGCAACTATCATGCCCTTGATAACAGGAGATAAATACCAAAAGGCGGCTGACATGCCCTTAGTATCGGAACGCTAAGGATGCTGTTGAAAGAAAGGAACAGAAGAAAGTTGGGGGGCCTAGACAACTGGTTTAGCCAACAGAAGTTTGCCAGGAAGCACTTGCTTGTGGGCGCACCCTGAACTGTGACTACTTTGAACTGATGTTGTTCGTAGATTCTGTTGAAATTTCACTGCTCGTACCCAACATTTTTGAGGGAAGTGAGCATCTGTGGCTTGCTGGACTGTAAACTGACATTCTATGATCAAGGATGCTGCTTGTGGTTATGGCTTGTAAGCATTGTAGTCGTAGTGATTGTCACTCCCCTAGAGGAATATGCACTTGACTACCATGTTGGAAGCACGATCGTACACTGCATTTTCTCAAAACAGTTCGAATAGTTTGGCTGTAAATTCGCAATCTAGACTCTCTAAACCATAAGTCGTGAGTCTGTGCCTCGTGAAGTGCCTGATGCATGGGTTCTAATCAAAGAGCAGTTAACATCCTCTTGGTTAACATCCTAATTGGTGCTCCTAGTATTAAGTCAAGATGCCAAATGACATGGAGGTCTAGCTACAAATGCTTTAGACATTTTGTCCCTGTTTATGCAATCACCAAACATTCCACCAAGTAGTGCCAATGGAACTTGGTTGATCGTAGGGAGATTATTGCTAATGCTGCTGACTCTATAAGCTTGTATAGCCTGTGCACTGGGAAGTAATCTCACTGTACGTGCGCTTTGACAATAGTATAGATGAAATGTCCTTGATTAGAGATGCTCAACGAAACTCTGTAATGCAATGTGGAATGTAAGTAGAAAGACTACAACAAGCAAGGTAATGGTAGTGATGGGTGATCGGTGAAGCTATTACCTAACTAGGTAAACATGCTTTATTGATCAACTATGACTTTTATTTATTGGGATTTTTGTTTGTTTGCCCTCAGTTGGGTTGGAAAGGTTCATGCCTTTTGGAGGAGGATACCTTTACCTCAACTGGCCCTACAAAGACTCACAAGTTGTGCGTGGCTCTCATAGGATAAGAGGTGGCACTCAAGCTCGCTATATGGTGGTGGAATAGAGCAGACTCCATGCCAAACTCTTTAAAGTCCCGCACCTGCTTTTTTGAGTTTACACGATTTATTTTTCCTCCCTCAAAGGCATATGACTTCACTCTATACCTGACTTGGAGGTAAAAGGCGCCTGGTCTCGGTTGGAGGCTTTTGCTGTAAGAAGGGGGGGTCAGCCCTTCAAAGGTGTGGATTTACAAGGCGCATGCTTCAACTCCTCTCCAAAGTATGGTAGGGATAGATCTACGTCACATGTCTTTTACTCTTGGGCTGACTTCTATCTTCGCCTTTTGTCTTCTAATTTCTTTTATACCCATGCAAAGGTATATTTCTTTTTTTAACTCACACACTCAGTCACCCTAGCATTTTATCTCTCTCTTGGAGGTGCTGAGACCTTGCGGAGTTTGAACACTTCATCTAACCTTGATAGGTGGTGGCTCCCTTGCTACTTGGTCATCTGAGTAGTGCCATCTGAGGAAGAGCATTCCAATCTGACGTAGGCAAATTTTCCCATTTTCATCATCGGGCAGAGTTATTAACATGCAAAATATTTTTGGGTTTTTTTTTGTTTTCTAATTTTTTTGTATTTTTCTTCTTTTGGATGGTTTCTTTTCTTTTCTTTTCTTTCTTTTGAATGCATGATGACAATGCAAAAAAAAATGAAATAACAAAGAAAAAAAAAGGATACAACTTCAATCCCTGTTGTTGAGCTTCCATTGCTAGATGAGAAGACTACACTCATTGTTGACTCTGAAGTATCTGTAATTGCTGCACTCTGGGGTTCAGGGTATCTGTGCTCTCTGAGTCAGACTGGTGCACGGTAAGTCGACAAACTTCAAGCTAAACCTCTCGCAAGGGAAATGGGAACAGGAATGGTGCACGAATGTATCACTAGACTGAGCTAGGAATCAGCCAAAGAAGGATCAAGGTTGATGAGATCAGAAAAGCTCCCTACGAAAAGGTTGGGAGAGAGAAGATAAACCCCCAAAGTTCAGACATCTTCAGAGCTTGCAAGCTCAGATGAGGAGAGGTTGGCTACACTAGGGTGTGTAGATGTTGGTGCAGGTGTAGATACTGCCTCCTGCGTGTTGACGACAATAGCTCCCTTGTCGATCAAGCTCTGAACAACATCCCAGAGAGTGTGGCAATTATCAGTCGAGTGCCCCCAGGCTCAATGATAATCACAATGTGCATTTGCGTCATACCACCTTGGGAGTGGGTTTGGTGGCGGACGATGATTCGGGAGTCACAAAAGCGGCACAATCTGAGGGAAGAGGGCACTCAGCAGCCTTCCAAGCGGAGTGAAGTCACTTTCAGTGTGACGTTTGTGCCTCTGCTTAGGTTGTTGTTCTTATCGAACCAGTGCGACGTGATGCACTGGTTCAACGGTGGAGTGTGTGTATGTGGTGTGTAGAGGGCTAGGTGTAAATGCTAATTGGTTCCGATCAGGCTAGCTCTCCACTCTAGTAGGCTTCACAGAACACTTGATGAAAGCGACTGCTGCCCTCTTGACATTGCTAGTGTTGACAATGTTGCTGTTGAAGCTGTAGGATCGAAAGGCTTCTCTAGAGGGGGGTGAATAGAGAATTTTACTTTTAATGTTACTACGCCCAATTTTAACAATAATCAGAAATTATAAGCAATGTGAATAATCAATTAGTACTTATCATACACACTTGATGGCACAGGAAATAAATGCACAAGATGGGGATGAGAGTAATTGAAAACACAAGCGATTTATAGTGGT
>JAMKQA010000430.1:0-37577 GCA_024699735.1 Posidonia australis
ACCATGCAAAAGAAATTCATAATAAAATAACTACAAATCAATGTATAAGTTCATGTTGAGTATGCCTTGAACTTGGATAATCTAATTAACTGATATGCATTTATTACATGGATCCAAGGCGACGGTCCGATTAAGGATCCATTAATACTATGTATAGATATATTCGTGTGTTAGGATTAAGACGTAATATTTCATCTTCTTCATTCTTCAACTTCTAATTTCTTTGTTAAAGAGAGTAATGTTGGAGGCTTTTTTATTGTACGATCTCTATAGTTTTAGATTTTACATCTTGTACCATTATTTTTATCATAAAGTAAAATCTCTTTTTCTTTTTATCTTGAAAATGCAGACTATTCTTACCGAGCTTCGTATATCTTTGTGATTTTCTTTTTTCGTTTTGTTGTTTAATTAATTGTGGTTCATATGTATAAACATGTTTTCCCAGCAGATTATGTATATTTTCATATTCGTTTTAACTGTAGGTCTCCAAATTGACGAATTTTCAAGGACAAAGATGAATGCCACAGCAAAGGAACTCATAGAAGAGAAGTCCCTGGCCTACTCATGCCTTCAATAATACTCATTTTTAAGATTCTTAACTACTTCATTTTATTACGGATGTGTACATGCAGTTACAAAAAGTGTGGACAAATAAAAGGAGAAAGGGAGGACCACTATTTGGTAAAAAGGACGTAAACTGATCTGTACATCAAGCCCTCAAGACAATGCTAAAAAGATTAATGAGAGAAACCATAAATGTAATTGAGACAAATGTATTTCCATATACTGCTGCTTTTGACTTACGTATGTGAAGCCATTCTCATTTCTCACCCTTCTCCCTCGGTAACCAATCTGAATTTAGACATTTCCCGTTATGTGCATCTGTTGTTAAGTTTAACATGAAGTTTTCAGCAAGAACTTGACATCGATCTATTGTGAAGTTTTACATGAAGTTTTCGGCAAGAACATGACATCGGCATCTTCGAGTACGGCAAAGAAAGTGATGCTCCCGATGCAAGTTCTATTATTTAACTTATTATAATCTCATTGAACTTTTGCTACGTTGTTCTTGCCGGCATTTAGAACCTTTGACGCGATCTCTGATCCAACTCCAGCCTCAAAATTTACGATTTTTCCGTCCATGGTCTGAGCTTCTTCTACCTTGACAGATTGCTTGCACGCTTACTTGGATCATTGTGCTAGAGTATAATCCATTTCAGGTTGGTTGAAGCTTTTGGTTTGTGTCAGTTATCCATATGATTCAAAACTCTTTGTCATAATGTCATTGAAAACCTTAGCACAAGAGACTGAAGCATTTAGTGCTCTACTGTCTCTGGCTCCTTCGAGCGGCTAATGGCAAACTGCCGGTTGACCGTCGACGTGTATCTCTTCTGTGGAGTTCATCTTTCAAAGCTTGAGCCTGCTTCGAACGTATTAATACTATCCTTGGAGCTACTATTTCATCACCATTTGAGCATTCACATAATGTTCAGCTAGCTTTTCTATAATGCGTGTACACTAGGTTGCATGATGACTTGGATGAGTAACTCCCACAAAGAAGAAAACCAACAACAATCTGAAGGGATCAAATTCTTGCCGAAGTAGTATACGCTTGCTTTTCTTTGTCAGTTCACATATCATACATAGCGTCCTGACCATAATTTGAGAAAAATGATAAGATCCCCCCAAATGGATGAATAAATTAAGGAATCAGGTGAAAGTATTCTGTCTGTTGGGTTTTGGTCAGCTGTGTTAATGTAACAGTAGTTCATTAGTTAAGTCATTCAGTTGTTATTGTAACGGCTGGTTAGTTGAGGTTGTTATGATTTGCTAAGCTCAACTATTTGAGGCCATGTAATGATCAATGATGTGTAGAGAAAGAAGATTCATCTTTCCAGCCTGTCCAAGTCTTCTGTTACCTCTGTATGTTGCAGTTCTCTCTGAGTTTTTTCTGAACTCGGTTTTCTCCATTTTCTGTTGAAAGCTTTTATCAGGATGCAATAGATAGTTTAACTAAGCTATTATAACGTCCGAACTCCGAAGTAGTAATATATGCTAACCACTATATTAAAACCAATTAGTAATAATGACTACATGCATAATTTGTGATATTTGACACCCCTCTCAGGTTCAAAAACTGGGATCCTCGGATACCAAGGTCATGTACGTTCGGAACACTCAAATAGGAAAACAATAAAGAAAATTGAATAAATATGTTACCGAGCAGACTTGGACCTGGGGGTGCATTTTATTTTCTGGTACCTTGTTAACCACTGTCCACTGTACTAAAACCAATGGATGATATAATGAGAATATGATTTATTATATTTAACAACAATAACTCATTTCTCTTCCTCACACTCATGCTACCTGTAGAGTATCTCCTCTGTCGTCTTCTTCCTTTCATCGGTGGCTACACTGAAAGAGCAGATAAATAACGTTGAGAACACGGGGGAAACAGGGAATTGGAAACTCGGAAAGCATATTTCTACCTGTGTGCACTTTGACAATATGGAAGGGTGATTTTTTTTAAACTCATAATATAGTTGCTATCACGTACATTAAAAAAAGGTAACCGACTCAAGTAGTTGAGTTTACCAAGATTTGTGATTCCATAATATTATCATTCCACAAGATCATTTGGAAAAAAAAAACATACACTGGACTATGTAATCGATGTGAATCAAAGTACTCATCCGGAATGCGTTGCACTTTAAGCAGCAACGGAAACTAGTTTAATTAAATATATCGAAAATGACAGTGTGGATTTGCAAGCTAAGAAATACAAGCAATCAAGCATGGCTAATCAATGTAAAGCAATTGTTCAACAAAATCGATTATTGTTTTCTTTCGGAGAAAAAAAAACTGATTACTGTTATAGTGAACTTTTTTCAACACGTAGAGGTTGATAGTTTTCATCATTGTATACATCAGTGATTAACATTTCTCTCACCTAGAAAAATGAGTGAAATGGTTGTGCAATATTACAATGCAACCCATGTATATGTCCTAGGATGGTGTTGCTTGTGCCTCAAAGACATAGTTTGGTGATTAAGAAAAAGGGATAAAGCTTACATTTTCTTGAATCCTAGGACCAAATGTGTTTTATTTATTCAATAGATATCATGTGAGTTCTATTGCATGAATTTTATTCTTCCGCTACAGTGTGTCAGTTGTGGCAGCAGGAAGGTTACTTCGGCCACGTTACTTGTGCCACATCGTCGCTGCAAAAGATCGTGAGTTCAATACTATACTGCTCATGTGTTCGTGAGAATGTCTTCAAAAGTTTGAGTTCATTCACCGACGGTGGAAAGTACCGAAACTGTTTGTTATACTCCAACCATCGATTGGTTCAAAAGAAATTTCAAAATCCCAGCCGTCGATCTCCGTACCCGATCCAACCATCCATTTTAAACGCCAGCTGCCTCCTCCGCCATTCCTCTGACCCAATCTCCCACCCAGAAGCCAAGCCCTAACCTACTACCTCCTACCAGCTGACCTCGAAGGACGACGCGCCAGCACCAGCGGCGGGTCGCTGGTCATCCGTCGTCTCCGGATCCCGAGGCCAAGCTGCCTGTGGCGGCGGAGGCGGCCTGCACTGGCGAACGCCGCCGTCCATCAGCAGGACCGCCGCCGTAGAAGTAACTACATCTGAACCTCACATCTTCGATTGCCGCCGCACCATCTCCGTGATCTCTTGCTGTTTTTTTCGCAATGTTGGACGTGAATCGTCTTTTTTGTGTCTTTTTTTCGTATTTATTTTCCGCCGTTTGGTGCTGGAATCTGCTCACGTGGCTGATGTATTCTAGATCTAGGAAAATGAAGATTTGGCTGATACTAGATTTCATGTGCTGGTCTGTTTGAAAGATTATGAATGGTATGGCTTTGTGGAGTAGGGCTGCATTTGTCTTTGTGCTTATTCAGGGAAGCTCAAATTTTGTTGTGTGCTAAGCTTTTGCTTTTCTGCTTTGTTGTTTTTTTTCCCCCACATTTGGTTAGATGATGGCTACAATTAAGTCTTAGCTCATTTGCGTTTCTCTTTAATTCATGTAAACTTTTTTGACGACTGTTCTCTATTAACGTACTTAAGTACGTTGCAGTTTTTGAGATGATTTGTGTTGCTTACTAATGTTTGGCTTTCTACGTGAAGCAGATGACTGGAGTCCAAGAGACTACTTTGATTCCTCCAGATATATCGCCACTGATCAGTTCTTTGAAAGAACAAGTGGTTGCTGACCGTTTTAATTTTATTAAGGTATCCTCTTATATTGTCTCTCATTGTTATTTCTTTGACTGTTAAGCCTTAAGGGTGTAAAGATGTTTCACTTGCTTGGCTTTTAGATGATAACTTTTTGAGAAGTCAAGGGAAAATATCCATTAGATATTTTCTAAAAAGATAAATGCATTAATACCTAATCAGTCATTGACCCTTTCTAGTGCTTTTAACCTGAAAAAAAGGGTGTCTCACCTGTGCATTTTGACAGTCTTGTTGGAGTGTTTTCCTTACGCAGGTATGTCCTGGTTTTGGAACCCTGGGCTAGTACAAGCTGTCAAGGAAGAAATTTTTGTCCTAGTAATTGTCAAAGTCATCATGAGCCCACAATTGTTATGTTTTTTATGAATGTGAATTGTAAGATTTGTTGTTTCCAGATCTGTTTCATATGCAGAACTCCATTTCAGTCATATTTGGTATATATCATAGGCCTTAGCAATCTATTTCACCAACCAACAGCTGAAGAATGAGAGGAACATAGGGACAGAGTCACCAAGCATTCATCAATAAAGATTGTTGTTTGGATTTCTGCACTTGAGATGTACTTGCAATTTACTACTGTATCAATCTGAATTTGAATTCCTGAACTCCCGAAGAAACCTTTTGCCAAATTAAGTCTTCAATCTTACATTGCATCATTGCCTATATGTGCTAGAACCTTGAAAGATTACTTTTCACAATGATATTTCCTTAAATAGTTTATCTCCATTTCGAGGCTAAAATCCAAGTGTCCAACTTCAACTAGAAGTCTGTATGTCTTCGTTGTGTCTATGCCTCTATGGCATGTTAGCTAATCTGATGCCCCATTGACTTATCTAATTATAAGTTCAATAAGTTTCTTTATTTGGATTTAGAAAAGGATATCAAATTTAATTTATAGTATTGCATTTAAAGAGGATGATATCTCAAGTTTCACATGTTAAGAAGTGGACAATGTATTTCCCCCATGTTGAACTTGAATTTCTTGTTAAAGAAAGCATTTCGTCGATGTACAATCTACGTGGGAAATGGTTCAATTTCCATTAGTTGTGTATGTGATTCCCACAAAAGCTGCATTGTTTGTCTTGCCCTGCAGCCCCACCAAAGCTTGCTTTGGAAATTACCTAATTAAAGTATGATTTACACAAGAAAAGAATCAAAAGAGGCATTCATACATATATGTCACCTCAGTGTTCCCTTCGTGGACAAAGTTAGGCTTTTGAGATTTGTCTAGCACCATTATATCGTTAATTATCAAAAGCACCGGGATATCATCCATTCTTTACTAGTTTATCGTAGTTCATTGCTAAAAATGGCCATGTTAACTTTCTCTTAATGATATTAATATTATTATTTTTTGCATTATTTATTATAAATATGCTCATGCTTGTGTTAGAAGTTCATGCTCTTCAACTTCTTCCTGGCAGGATAGAATTGAAGAAAACAAGAAGAAATTGCTGGGCATCACAAATCATGTCTTTAATTTGTCAAATTCTAGGAAAAGTGCTACATCCAGTGCTAACAACATGACAAGAGATCTGCTAACACAACGAAAAGAGACTATACTTTGTACACTCCATGGATTAGAAGTGCCTAACACAGAAAAAGATAGTAGTAGCTGCATTGAAGATAATTCTAATGTCTCCTCATCAGTTCTTTTAGGAAACAGTTCTGGAGGGAAGAATGGCTTTCGACCTATTAAGCTCGAAGAAGTGGCCAAATTACCTCCTTATACAACATGGATTTTTTTGGACAGGTAATGTGTTAGGCTTGTCACACAGTACGTAGAGTTTCTGTACCATTGGTGAATCAACCTGAGCTATGAAATGTTGCATCTTGAAGGTATAAGGCTATAGGTTTGCATCTCATTGTTATGAATAACATTCTATAATACAACATTAGAATAACACACAGAAAATTATACAATAATTACCAGAGATGACATAAGCATCGGAAACTTTCCACTTTTTCAAGTACTATCTCGTGTTATTATGAAATTTGAACAGTAGAAAACATGAAAGTTTCAGATTATTGAATTTCTCTTTTGGTGTTTCCTAAGAGTGCAATTATGCCTAAAAGTAATATGTACAGAACATGCTATGGCTAAAAGCATAGCTGTGCATTGACATCTGGTGACAACCTCCTTGAATCGATTGCTATTTGCCAATAATCTGATTGTCAGATTGTTTCCAATCTTCGGAGAGAAGCAACAGAACATTGGGGAAGAAGCTCTTCCCCAAAACCGATCAAGTGCAATACAAACTTCATGGAATCGCAAAACTGCTCCTAAAGATGATGTTAAACATAGAAATGTAGGAATAAACCTCGTGCAACAACTAACCATAAAGATTTTTAAGAAATAGAAAGATAAATCCAGTAAGTTCTCTTTCAAAATGCCCAAAACTAGACCTTTTTAAGCATGCACAACCAAGGCTACCATGGTTCCAAGGTGAACAAGTTAACAGCTGGGGTGTCTAATTGCCTTGGTCTAGTCATCACCTAGGCATGAAATTTTAACAATTATGAAGTTAAAAATTCACACATATGGGGCAGCTCCAAAAATGAAAGCATGGTGTTCTGTTAAAGGTACCTGCAGTAATCTGTGCAATCTGGACTCTGAAGACATCAAGATGGTGTTGTTTTTAACAGGATCTCACCTTCTCTTGTAGAGTTGTTTTGTTGGGCAAATGGATGTATTAGCTCTTGGGGGATGATTTTCATTTCTTGATTTTCTTTTAGTAGTTTTGTAATCTCTCATCCTTATTGAGTGATGCCTATTTTCTAATGAGAATCAACCTATGTTCACTTAAAAAAAATAATTATGCTTTTCCTAGTGCATGATTGTTGTTTAAGTTCTCAAAAGTCAATCAATCATAGTCCTGGCATGCTTACAAATAACAACATTAATTTAAGATGCTAACAATAATGCTTAACAAGCAATAAAAATATTATAACTTAAGGAAAAAAGGCTAAAAACAAAATCTGAAATTTAAGTCTTTGAAAACTCAATGACTTATATTATTTTGTAATTCAACAATGTGCTGATTTTGCATATCCAAAATAAATATGAAGTTATGAGAAAAATAAGAATTTAATTAATATATATCCATTTTTTATTTTTTAAATGTTATAAAGACAATAAAAACAATATTAATAATTTAATGTACATATAAACCATAAAAACCCATCTGAAAATCAATAAATAATTAATCTACATCATTGATAAGTATATATAAGTACAACTTATACTAAAACCTCAAAGAATAGGCACACCTACAATTACATATATATTTGTCAACACATAGTGCAAAAATGAAAAAGTCAAATTCATGATATAGGTTAATCAATATATGATAGTGGGCAACTATGTTTATCATAAAGTTGTAAATTATTGTTCCATGTAATATTCTATGTTGTAATGTAATAAAACCATAGAATGACTGAATGAGTTCTTGAAAAAGCCACTCACATTTGTCCATGGTGGAATCAAGATGCCCAAGGTGAGTTCTGTCTTTGCAACTTTGTTTTCTCTAATACTGTCTAGGTGTCAAACACATCGACATCCTAGAGGGCCGTGCTGCCTAGGTGGCACCTTAATAAATTTGTGCACAACCTTATTGTGAAAAGAAATTTAGAATAAAAGAAGATCAGATCTTATTACTAATGATATTACACATATATATAGAGAGATTGGATCCTTTAAATTGCTTAGATATCCAATAACCCGTTTTCTACTAGAAATACAATAACCCATATAAGATACTTTAATTAGGAATATGACTCATACTCCAACTAGGAATAATATACTCTAACATTCTTTAATTAGGAATATAATGACTCATACTCTAATTAGGAATAAGATACTCTAACACTCCCTCTCAAGTTGACATGCACAGTTTGTTATATAATGATTCTTTGTGTTATTGATAACAAAAAACTATATAACTTGAAATAAACAAACGTAGTAGTACTAGTAGATGTAGCAGAAGTAGCTTCACTAACGACTCTTTAGAAGTCATGAGACGAATACGAAGAAGAAAACTTGATCCACAAAAACACCAACAGGGCAATCGGACTGTTGCACCAACACATATGAACGTGACAGGTCCACACAACGAAGACAACGATGTAAGATTTGAAAACCGCCTAAGACATGAATCTAAAAAAAGATTTTTTCTTTCTCTCATTCTTTTCTCTCTTTTTTTCCTTTTTCTTTTTCATGTTCTCTCTCCTCTTTTTTTTCCTTTTCCTTTCTTCTTTCACTTTCTTGGTTCGCCCTCCTTGATCTCCTTCTTCTTCCTGCTCGACGCTGCAACACCCGGTGACGGAAACGGAAACGACGACAACAATGAGATCCCAAAAAACCCCGATGAGGACTGCCCCAGTGCTCAGACTGGAGAGGACTATGGGGGGCCTAGCGGCACTCGACTACCTTGACAGATGGACTGAAGGAGACTAGAGGGGTCGTGGTTGCCACGCTTGGCCAGAAAAACCTAGGGAGGGGTGGACGGCGACGGACACGATGGTCGGACGATGTAGACGGCGGTGGACTGGTAGACGGATGCTAGGTTAGGGTTTTCTCACGGGACAGGGGAGAAGGAGATTTGGAGACGAAGAAATGGAAATAGACAGAGGACTTGTGGTGTTTTTCTCATGAGGCTGCTGCTGTCGTCGACAGTGGATCTACGACGACGACGACTACTACGCTCTCTCTCTTTCTCTCAAACCTTAGAATTTTCCCTGAGCTTTGGTACCATGTAAAAAGAAATTTAGGATAAAAGAAGATAAGATCTTATTGCTAATGATATTACACACACATATAGGGAGATTGGATCCTCTAAATTACATGAATATCCAATAACCCGTTTCCTATTAGAAATACAATAACCATATAAAATACTCTAACTTGGAATATAACCCATACTCCAACTAGGAATAATATACTCTAACATACTCCAACTAGGAATATAACACCAGGACTCTACCTCAATTCAATTGTTCCACATACCTTAGATCCTAAGCACAAAGCATTGAATTTCAAGCTTCTTCTTGTTGATTAAAACACTTGCGACTGCGACCTTAAGCTTCCTAGTTTCTATTCTTGCTCATATCAACAACCAAATCTCCAACAAATTTTGGATTCAAGCTCTCTCTAATGTTTGATTACATCCCCCTCAAGTTCCACCACAAGAATCAGTAAGAAATAAGCTCCAGAGCTCCACCATTTGGCCAACTTCCTCCTCCACCGGCCAAAGAAAACACATGCAGCAACTAAATTCTCTTCATCTCGTCTCCTATCAAAGGAGAGTAGGTGTAGCCTTTTCTTCTCCTCTACTCAAGCTTTCCACTCTAGAATTGTTTTAAAATTTTTTTAGCAGTAAGCAAGAAATTTATTGAAAACTATTTTGAAAAGCAGTATGAGGACAAAATAAGCTTATTAAGAGGACAAGCCACAAAAACTAAAACAAAAATGCATAACAAGCATCAGACTCTCACAACATCCAGCAGCAAATCCCGAATAAAAGCATCGAAAACTTTAGAATCACCCATAAAAGGGCACCATTCCAAGACAGAGGAAACAATTCTATCTTGAATGCCCACAGGAGTACTACTTTTTCCCCAAAAGACTCGGTAATTTCTTTCAATTCATCTTGTCCACTACAAAGCATGAGGGTGGATCCTCCAAGCCTTCCTTCGTCGTCCTTATCAAAATCCTTAATAGGCTCGTATCTCCCCAAAAGTCTCAATTAAGTCATCAAGGAGCTGCTCACAGAATTCACTCACAAGTAAAGTGTGCCACCACCCATGAACTGTCCCATAGTCCCAAAAAACATGGCCAAAATCCTCATAAGGTGAATAGCAAAAAAACACATCTATAGGCAAATGAAAACGATGTCTTTGAAAGTTAACATCTGTTAAAATCCCCATATGAAAAATCTTCTAGGTGAAGCATTGAACCTTCAGCAGGGCAATATTGTTTCACAACCGTGAGTAGTAAGTAACAACACACCAAGGTTCATCCATTGTCAACATGGAGAATAAGGAAGTGACTGAAAAGTTCCCATACTTTACCCATAGCTAAGTGCAAGAATCTGATGCAAGAGACAAACAATTTAAATCTACATTTTCTAGCAAAGCAAGCAAATAAATAAGGTTTAAAGCTTCCTTATCGTAAGGTCCCTCCTAAATTGCAAATCCCAAACACGTATCACACCTAATAAAACACTCTCCTATATTAGTAGCAAGTTGTACAGAAATAATAATCTCAGAGACATGGAATCAACCCAAGGGTCCCTCTTGAACATGATTGAGTTCCTGTAACTAACACTTAATCTAATCTTGCACTCAACTACACCCTAAGCCTTTAAAATCCCACCCCATACAGGAGAAATCCTCCTCAAATGACAACCCACACCCCATCAAATGCCTTCGGTACTATTTCCTTAGAATCACCTTCCTCTACAGTGGCATAGAAGTTGTCGGAGCAGGAGGAGATCCACCAAGGCACTAAATCCATTTATCGAGGAGAATAAGATTAAAAGATCGAAAGTTGCAAATACCCTACCCTCCCTTAACTCGAGAACAACAAACTTTATGTCAAGCAACCATTGGTAAATCGCCACCAGATGATCCATAACCACCTTCGTAAAGAAAATTCTGTTGAATTCTTTCTAATTTCTGGGCCATGGAGACCAGAAATGAGGGAAGCGGCTGATTACCTTTTTCTAATAAGTTCTAGTTATTCTTTGTCAGTAGATACATGTGTGTTCAGCACTTTCCATCCTTTATCTATTTCTACCATGGGAACCTTAGAGAGAAAAAAGATGTGCAAATTAGAAAGGATGGCAAAACTAAGAGTTAGGCGTCCCCCCAAAGGAAACTAACCTACCGTTCCAATCAACGAGACGCCAATCAAATCTCTCAACAATCAGATTCCATTTAGACTTCCTCACCTGAGAACTAGATAGAGGAAAAGTCCCAAGTATCGGATCGGAAATCTCTCCACCTTACAACCAAGCATCTCAACAACACAAGATACAAATCCCAGGTCAGCACCAACTCCGGCTCTCCACTCTAGAATCATACCCTCTCTCTAGAAATTCCAGCAATAAGTCTTCTATGAGACAAAGGATATTTTTGCTAACTACCTAACACATTCTTCTTATATATGATGGCTCATTAGTCATGAGTCATGACTCTTGGTGTGCCACCTCATGCCTAAAGGGTTCCAAGACAGACATTTCAAATGCCAAGTCATCATCTTGAATTCAAATAAACTTGTCACATGAATGGTGTTCAATATATTCATAATCACATTGTTCAGCATTAAATGTTGACTCATCCCACCTTTTCTCCAAGAAAAATCATCAAATGTTGGCTCATATCATAAGGTATGCTATCAAACTTGTGGCATCTAAATCAAGAACCAACACTCATCTTTGTGAGGAACTAAATCAGACTCATTTAGCTTATTATATGCTACTTGATAAATGCTTTAATCTACAATTCTAAGATATCCAATCAAGTCAAAGAAACTACTGATCAAGCCCAAATAAGCTACTGATCAAGCAATTAAAATAAAAGTTAAAAAACCACTTTGTCAACTTAATTAATCATGGTTGATTTCAATTGAATGAGAAACTGAGAACTCATGGCTGGCCAATATGAGACAACCCATTTGAGATGTTATAATGCACATGAATTTTTTCTACGTAATGACTGACTTAGATTTATCTACAAACAACACAAAAGTTTCTGAATTGATTAGTGTCCTGTTCTGCTGATGTTATTCATGCTAAAGCTTGTTGCTGAGAAATGCTTGGTGATACATGTATATCTTTTACAGGATCTGAATTGCCAGGTCGGCAAGGAATAAACTATATTATCGTGGATAGTTTGGTGGTAAATTATGTGAAAAGAAATTAAACAAGCTGGTTTACAATGGAAAATTGGAAAAATGGAATGAATTGATGGAATATGTAATCGATGAGATGAGTAGACATTGCTAACAGAGAAGAGCAGAAACAGGCATATTAGATAACAATCTCTTCATTGCCTCATTCTTTTTAATTTAGTCAATCTCCCTGATTTGGTTTCTTTTCTTGTGTTTTCATAACTTCTTTAGCAACTCATGCTGTACCTATCAACATTATTTGATTACTTACAGAAACCAGAGGATGACAGAGGATCAATCTATTGTTGGAAGAAGAAGAATTTATTATGATCAAAATTGTGGAGAAGCTCTTATATGCAGTGATAGTGAGGAAGAAGTAATCGAGTATGAAGAAGAGAAGAGAGACTTTGGGAATGGTGAAGATTACATTCTTCGGTTTGTATAACAATAAATTTGAGGGATTTAGGGGATTTTTTTCTGCTTTTTACATAAACATCTCCTTTGGGATAATCCTCTGCTGCTTTCTTTTCTTTCCCTGTTTCCATCCTTATTGGTGTTCTTTGCTTATTTCTTCTAGGAAGGCTATTCAAGAAGTCGGCATATCTGATCCGGTTCTGGATTATCTAGCTCGGTATTTTGAGAGAAAACCGGGTGATATTAAAGTATGTTCTTTATATCGTGCCAATATAGTGTCCTGGTGCTACAATAGTATGAAGCATTGCCAAATATCTTTTACAGGCCAGATATGAGAATTTATTCAAGACAGAAAAAACAGATATGTGCACCAAGAATGGAGAGAATGGAGCTGAGGTGCGAATGGGAGATCCTTTGAAGGAAAAAGATGTCGAAGCTGCTCTGGATTCCTTTGACAATCTCTTTTGTAGGAGATGTCTTGTAAGCACCTTTTTACCCTGCATGCATATATCATATTGGGATGCCTCATATACTGAGCAATTTGCCACTTCTTGTTGTAGGTATTTGATTGTAGATTACATGGATGTTCTCAGGATCTCGTATTTCCTGTAAGTTTGACCTGTTAATATTAATTGTCTGACTGCTTGTTCTGCTTATGTTGCTTTTTGTCTGCCTATTTTGTCAGACAGAGAAACAAGCCCCCTGGTTCAACTCTGATGAAGGCATAGCATGTTCCAATCAGTGTTATCGACTGGTACATTTTTAATGGCTAGAAATACATTTTGTTAAAGATATTATATTCTGCACTTGTGATTCACAATAGTAGTCAAACATGGAATTTGATCATGAACTGTCACTCAGGTAGCCAAGTCAGAAAATCTATCCATAGTTAGTGCTATCCCTCATACTGAAGGACCACCACATTCCTCTAGCTCTGGTGGTGTTCAGCTGTCTCCTGTTAAAAGGACATCTACTTCTATTGGAAGGAAACCAGTGCTTCAGCAAAGTGAAAGTGCTTCTTCAACTGCAAAAGTAAGATCTGAAAGTAGTGAATCAGAAGTAAGTCCTCATCAGCACTTCATGTTGCAGAATAAATCTTCATCACCTTTAAAAGTTAAGCTTGCTGGAAAAGGTGGGGCTTGCAAAGGAAATATTAAAAGGGTCTCAGAACGGGTTCTTGTAAATACACAGAAAAAACAAAAGAAAATGGTGGTATCTGATTCTGATTCTGTTGTTAGTGGTCACTTTTGGCAAAGAGATGCAAAATGCAGATCAAATTCACGCCTACTAAATAAAGATGGCAGTTCTTCCCAGAAGAGAGTTCCAAAATCTCCAATGACAAGAAAATTGAATAAGGAATCACCAGTCAATATCAGTCATAATTCAGGTTGTGTTGATTCTATCAATGTTTCCTTCAATGAAATGGCCAAGGGGCCAGTTGTGGCAGAGGGTGATGAAACTTCAAGAAAAGAGGAGTTTGTTGATGAGAACATCTGTAAGCCTGAAGCAGCGGATGATACAACTTGGAAGGTCCTTGAGAAGAGCCTCTTCACTAAAGGCCTAGAGATATTTGGGAGGAACAGGTTAGTTTATCATTTGCAACACAGTCATTGTAATTGCAATCTCTTGTGCTCTGTCTCTCTTCTTTTATATTTTGTTTTTAGCTGCCAAGTGACAAATTATATTGATTAACTCATTAGAAAAGCTAGAAAATACTCAAAAAGGTAATAAACTGGGTATAGCTCTTGAGAATCACATCCATGGTACCAAATTTCGATGTGTGTTGGCAAACAACATGTGTCAGAAACTCTATTTCCAGATACAATATTCAACTGTAATTCAAGAAATACCTGATGTTGAGCCATGTCAATGCCATGTTGGTGTTTTTCGGTCCATGTTGGTGCTATATTGGTGATAATATATTGGTAAATGTTGGTGAAACAAAGTGAAAACTCTATATTTGTGATTTCAAGTATGTATTATTAACTTACAAAACTCCTCTTGTTTGAGCACTCTTCATATTAACAACTTACATCATGATACTTAGAATGTAAATATATGAATTCTATTATTCACTAATTCATCAACCTTTTCTATATTCCATAATGTCTTAGTTTGTAGATACATTACATTTCCTTATTATATGTTTAACTATGAATTTAAAGACATAGAGATGCCTATTGTTGCTCAGTTTCATATTGAAAAACAAAGTTTTAAGTGAACTTCCATGTTTTAACCAATGTCTGACACACTTCTTATTTTGTTGGATCGAAGTCTGACACAAAGTTGATGTTTGGAATCATGACCACATCATAGAAATTCGTGGAGTTCTCTTTCAATACCGTGGGACCATTAGGGAGGTAGCGGATCTAATTGCATCCTAGCTACTTATCTTTTGGGTTGGGGTAGGCTATCACGGTTATCCATGAATATTCTTTTTTGGATTGTACATGGTTTGGGTTGTAAGTTTAAAAGGTGCGTGGTGAGAAATCTTGTGAGTGCTAAACCTGATATTCTTTGTCTTCAAAAAACAAAGCTCGAAGACGTTGATCCAAGTATGTGTCAGTCTTGCTTTGGTCTTTGGCTTAATGAGTTTGTGTTCAAGGCCTCGACAAGAGATGCCAGAGAACTTGTAACAGTTTGGGATGGATCCATCTTTCATGTGGTCTCCTAATCTATCATGACCTTTGGGACTCTAGTCGTCTTAAGAATGAAAGGGTCTGCTCTCCTATTTGGAGTGATGAATGTATATGACCCCTATGAACAAAGTCTTCAAAACTTTTTTTGGGAAGAAGTGAGTGTGGTAGATCGCTGTAGGGTGGAGAAGGTTGTTGTTGGGGGAGATTTCAATATCACATGGTTTTTGGGAGTGCGAAATAGTGACAGAGTTCAATGATGTGATCTTGGATTTCAACACTGCGTATCCTATCTATGTTATTCCATTTTTATCATCTTCATCTTTTATTGTCCTAAATTGAGGACGATGATTGGGGCCCATGTCCCTTTCGCTGCATGTCGCGATGGTTATGAATGGAAGGATTTGATGGTCTTCTCCAGGGTTAGTGGATGCAAGTCGGAGATAGGGGGAGGTTTTAATTCGAAAACAATTGAAATTTGACAAAATACTTGTGCACAAAGCAGAAATGGATCAAAGAACATCTCAAATCCTGAGTGGAGGAGGAGGTAGGTGGGGTCGAGGTCCAAGCCAAGACATTGCAATTATTGTTCAAGGTGCTTTAAGAGAAGGATAGCGGAGTGTAGGATGAAATGGATAGCAATGATAGGGCGAGCCTCAAAAAGAAAAGTTTGAAGCTTGCCTAAGGGGTGATGAGATTGCATAAAGACAAAGGTCAAGGACTTTATGGCTCAAAGAGGGCAATCAAAATTCAAAATTCTTTTATTGTTTGGCGAACGGCTGAAGAAGGATGAATCATTTGGGCCCAATTGTGGTTGAGGGTGGCAATGCTTTTTTGCCAAACATTTAAAATCTCAATCTAATGCAAGAGTTGGGTTGGAGAATGTGGGTCTCAAAAATATCTCAAGATTGGACATGATTTTCATTGAGAGGGACTTTTCTATGGTAGAGGTTTAGTTAATGATTTTTATGATGATTGATGATAAAGCAACTTTAGGATCAGATGGATTTCCAATCCTCTTTTTCCAAAAATATTGGGACATCTTGGAGGAGGATGTAGTGTACATGATCAATTATTTTCATTCAAATTGGGTAATATTGGGGTAGCCAATGCTACCTTTATCACTCTAATTACCAAGAAAGAGGGGGCAAGTGAGGAAGAGGGATTTTAAGCTAACTAGTCTGCTAAATGGGGTTGACAAGATTGTGGTGAAATATCTTGTTGAGTGACTTAAACTATTATTGTGTGGTCTCATTAAACCTCATTAATCGACATTCGTTCATGATAGGCAAATTTTTAATGGTTTCTAGTTGCTCATGAATGTATTAAAGCTAGGGCTAGACAGGGGTTACCTAGCCTAGTTTGGGAGTTGGAGCTAAAGAAGGCCTATGATAGTGTGAGTTGGCACTACTTTGATGAGGTAATTATCTATATTGATTTTGGGATTAAATGGCGAGAATGGATGGGATGCTGTGGTAATCTTGCAAAGTTCTCAGTCTTCGTTAATGGCTGTTGTGAGGGTTTCTTTGGGTGCAATAAAGGGCTTCATCAGTGATGTTTTATCACCTCTCTTGTTTACTTTGGTTGCAGAGGTGTTCAGTTGCTTGTGTCTTAAAGCTGAGTTGATGGGATTTTTTAGGGATTCTTTGTGGGATTGTTTTGTTCCTTTTCTTCAATATGATACCTTAGTGTTCTATGGGGTATCATTGAGGGAAGTTACGGGCATTGCTTTTGTTTTAAGGTGCTTTGAGGTCATTATGGGCATGAAGGTCATCTTTAGATAATCAATTGTTGATGGGATTGATGTTGATCCTAGGTTTGTCAATCGCATTGTTAGCCTTCTTAGTTGTTGGGTTGAGAGCTTTTCGATCTGATATCTTGGCATCCCTTTGTTTGGTTCTAGGATTAGAAAGTTTGATTAGAATCCAATTGTTGAACGCATTAAACAATGTCTTACTTGGTGGAAGGCAAGATCCCTATCATTTGGTAGGTGGCTCACCTTGATTTCGTCGATGCTTCTTTCTCTCCATCTTTTGAATCCTTGTCTCTGTTATAAGTGTGAAGACATAAAGAGGAAAAGACAGAGATAGTTGTATTGCTAGGCCCATTATCCTTAAATAAAAGTAAGTTGGAATGAGAAAAATACAACAATAACCTTAAGTCCCATACATCACATAAATACTAATGGTCCTCCTTAAATTGGTGTATACATATTAAAAAAATCTAATTTCTTGACATATAAAATAGAAGGTATGCAGATTCTTCCACTCAGAACCTCTCCACAAATAAAATGATAATTCACTATAATATGTCTAGTCTTTCCATAAAAGATTGGATTACGTGCAATATAAGTAGCAACTTGGTTATCATAATACAAGTAAAAGAGTAGTGTAGCTCTTTCGAAGAGTCTTCATGAGTGTTCTCAGTCATTGAAGTTTACAAATAGACTATGCCTTTGTATTTAGCTTCAATACTAGATCAAACCACCATGACTTGCTTCTTACTTCACCATGTGATTAGATTACCACCCAAGAAAGTACAAAAATTAGATGTAGATTTTCTATTGCTTCTATCACTTGCATAGCTAGCATGTGAATACGCCTCATTATGTAGGTGACCATTATTCATGAACAATAGTCCTTTACCAAGAGATCTCTTTATGTATTTCAATATTCACATTACAACATCAAGATGACATTGCCAAGGTTTAGACATAAATTGGCTAATTGCACCAACAACATATGCAATGTCATGCTTAGTAATAGTGAGATATATAAACTTTCCAATAGATGTCTTTAACGAGAAATGTCATCAAGTAATGGTCAAATTATCTACCTTAAATATCATTAGGGTGTCGATTTTGCTCCAAGTAAGCCAATCACCTATAGTAAGTTCATAACATACTTTCTTTAGCTCACTGCAATCCTTTGATTACTTTTAGTAATCTAAATGCTAAGAAAGTAGCAAGTTTTGTCTATATCTTTTGTCATAAAGTGTTTCTGTAAATACTCTTTATAAACAATATACCTCATAAGTTGCTTCATAAACATGGTCTATTGAATATCACCATACAAGAAGATATTTTTAACATCAAATTGGAAAAGCTAATCTTTATTTACTGCAACGACGTAGATTACAGGAATGGAGTTAATTCAAGCCACAAAAAGGAAAGTATCAAAGAAGTCAAAATCATGTCTTAGTATATTCTTTCACAAGAAGTCGCGCTTTATATCTACTAATCTGTCCATTTGCTAAATATTTGACAACAAACACCAATCAACAGTCAACAATATCCTTCATTGTAAAAGAAGAAGAAGATACTAAGTCCCATGTGTGCCACGGTGTTGATGAGCAGATATTTCCTCATTTATAGTAGTTTTCATTGAGGAATGATAAGAGCCCCCTAGTATGCTTTAGAAATAATAATAAAAGACAAAGCTACAACAAATTTACGACATGTGGTACGTAAATGAGAATAATATACCACATTCGCTTTAAGATGTGATGTGCAAGCTTAAGTATCTTTTCTAAGAGCAATGGGATGGTCAAAGTTGACAGTTGTTGGAGACAATTGTGAACCTTCTAGGGTGGAGGATGTTGTCCTTGGAGGAAGAGTAGATGAAACGGGTGTAGATGGTGAAATCACAACCTTTGAAGGAGGACGTTGCCTATATACATGAACCATAGGGGGAAGAGGTGGAGGTGGAAGTGGAGGAGATAGAGTAGCCAATGGTGAACACTTAGCTGGATTAGGAATAAAAGGTAAGGCCATTGATAGTTCCACGGAAGGAGTAGGAACTTGGGGAGAGAAATAAGATTCCAACACAAGAGTCTTTTCATTTGCTAAGAAATACGGAGTAGACTCAAAAAAGTAACATTGACTAAGTTGTATTGACAACGAGTCAATGGATCAATGCAACGATATTCCTTCTGGGTAGGAGAATAATCCAAGAAGACATACTTTGTCACATGAGGAGAGAGTTTGTCATGACCTAGAACATGGACATGAACAAAACATGTACATCCAAAGACCTTAGGAGTGAGAGGAAATAAAAAAGTAACATTGACTAAGTTGTATTGACAACAAGTCAATGGATCAATGCAACGATATTCCTTCTGGGTAGGAGAATAATCCAAGAAGGCATACTTTGTCACATGAGGAGAGAGTTTGTCATGACCTAGAACATGGACATGAACAAAACATGTACATCCAAAGACCTTAGGAGTGAGAGGAAATAAAAAAGTAACATTGACTGAGTTGTATTGACAACGAGTCAATGGATCAATGCAACAATATTCCTTCTGGGTAGGAGAATAATCCAAGAAGACATACTTTGTCACATGAGGAGAGAGTTTGTCATGACCTAGAACATGGACATGAACAAAACATGTACATCCAAAGACCCTAGGAGTGAGAGGAAATAAAAGGTCCTTGGGGTAAAGTATAAAAATGGGAGATTTACTACCAAGAATAGAAGATGGCAAACAATTGATCATAAAACATGCAATAAGAATTGCATGTCCCCAATATGAAACTAAACCTTCATCGGACACAAGAGAGTGTGTGTAACATCAAGGAGATAACGATTCTTTCTTTTAGTAATCCCATTTTGTTGGGAAGTATGAACACAACTGGTCTGAGGATAGAACAAGAAGTCATGACTTATGAACACAAAATTTTGATGGCAACACCCAATTGAGTTTTTATTTTATTATAAACAGACTTGAATACAGAAAGTACTTAGACATCTAACATTCAAGAAGTAAATCCGAGTGTACCTAAAACAATCATCAATAAATGTAACAAAGTATAGACTTCCACCTTCAACAAAAGGTTGAGGACTAGGACCTTAAATATGAGAATGCACAAGACTAGAGGGACTGGTCTGGGTGAGAATGTTACGCGATGATGCTTCTTGTTAGAAGAAATGGATCCATATATAAATTTTTCTGTTATCCGTTCATGAGGTTTCTTGTAAGTCAAATATGTATTCTCTTATATACAAGAGATTCCACCTTTTGTTATTAAGTAATATATGATTCTCTTTCCTTCCAACATTGTATTAGAGTTAAAAGAGGTTTAAACGGACTTAAGTCTACACACATCCATAATGTTCAAAAAAAACACTTGTTGGACCTAAAAGATTCTACAAGTGATGAGGAGTGTTGGAATAGTCTCACGTTAGAAAAATGAGAATTGAACTTGTGATTATAAATGAATCCGTTCATTCATTGTCAATTGGTTTTTAATTAGATGTTTATATTTCAACAATGTTGGAATAATCTTACATTAGAAAAAGTGAGGACTATACTTGTGGTTATGTGTAGATGGACTTTTTCACTTATTTCCAATTGATTTTGAGTTGAATGTTTATATTGTTAACATGGTATCAAGAACATAGGTAAAAAACCCACTCAACATTGCAACAACCTCCTCAGAAGAAAAAACTTAGCATCACCAAGCTCCTTCTCCGACTTTTCTACTTGGGACCTTGGTTGTCGATTCGGTTGCCAAGGTCCCTTTTATTCCCTTTTCATGACTTGTCTTCTCCTTTTCTTTGCTCACTGTCTTCTCTATGATCAAGTGACTCTCTCCTTTGACTGTTGTCAATCTTGATGATCGAGCTCATGTCTTTCTGCTTGCATTCTCTTCTCGTTTGGTTGCTTGCCTATTCACGCTCTTTGATTGCTTTTGTTCTTCAATTGATTGGGTTCTTCATGTTGGTGTACCTCACCACTGTTATTGAGATTCGCCGCCTCACCGTTCTCAACCCTTCCTACGGGAAGATCTTCGTGCATGTCTTGAACTAGAACGCCACTATTGATACGCCTTAGTCCTCTTCGTAGCTTAGGGACATCAATAGATTATGTGGTTGTGAACAACAAGAACTCTGGGAAGAACAAGGGGTACAAATTTGTGTTGTTCTGTTAGTGGAGGTCGATAAGGAGGGAGTTGTAGGTGCTGCAAAATCTAATCAATGGGAGGATGATGGGGTACCAACTAGCGTCGATGGGGCGGACTGGGTGAGGTCTGGTAATGGATCATCAGTATCACAAGCACCCCACTTATGTCATGAGAGGTCAATTATTGTCTGTCTAAGTAGCTACTACCACCACTTCTTTTGGGTTTCACACAAGAGGAGGAAGTATATGAAATTAGGGTTTCATGGACTAATTGTAGAAAAGTTTACAAGTTTAGCGGTTCAAAAGTTTAGAACTTTTGATCCCTTATGATCACCTCAGTGGTTGAGTAATGATCCCACTACTCGAATGATTGTGGGTTAGAAACTTGGCTTTAGCAGTGTAAAAAAAAAGTTTTAAAGTTTTCTAAGATTTTAAACTTTATTACTGTTACATTAAGGTTGCCAATCCTCTCCTATTGGATTGGTTAATGTCATCTTTTGGATGATTACCTATTGATTGTTATTCTTGTGCATGATGCACATTGCCTTATGGTCGAGTACTTTACCATGACTTTTGCCTATTGTTCTTACCTGTATGTCTATTGTTGTTGTTAGTCTACCTACTGTTGTTATTATTTCTACTACTAATTTTATTCCTTCTAATTATGTATTTCTTTGTCATAATTGTGGAAGAGTCAATAGTAATCTGTACATGTTAGATGCTTTAGATTGAGAAGTGTTAAAATAAATGGATCTTTATATGGAACTTTGTGTTATCCATTCGTAAGGTTTCTTATAAATTAAGTATATGTTCTTTTATGTATCAGAGATTGTACTCTTTATTATTAAGTAATATATGATTCCCTTTCTCCTTAACATTTCAAATTAATCGACCTCACAATAAAAAAAAGATGTATCATGATAAAAAGGTAAAAGACAATGCATGACAAGGGTTGGTGAATGACCAAAGTGATGATGTCATTAAAGAATGGAGACTTTAGGAGTGACACCATTATGAGCAAAAGTAGGTTCGAGGATGTCATCGAAGTAGTATAATCCCTCATTCTTTGTCCTAGCGGCAATCCTCTTATTCGTGTGAAGGTCCTGAAAGTAACAAAATAAGAGAAAGAGTAAGCCACAACAGTTTAATGTTTTTGTCAAGGTACTAATAGAAAGTAAATTCATAGGAAAATTAAGCACATGATAGACATTATCCAATTTAAAGAAAGAGGGTATAAAAGCCATCCCATAACCATAAACTAAAGAGAAGGCACCATATGAGCAATTTGAACTGAAGGAATATGGTTATGCTTCTCTAAGGAAGAAAATAGTGAATTGTCTTCTGTCATGTGACTTTTAGCATAAGAGTCGATGAGCCACTTACTTTGGGTAACCATCAAGGCACTATCTAAGGAGGAGGAAGTAGATGTAAAAGCCATTGATGCGAAACTATGTGCAAAGGCAACAAGAGTTTCAAGTTCCTTACGAGTAAATGTAAAGGAGTCATTAGTTGGTAAAGGAGTAGGGCCTCCGTAGTTGAAAGCAAAGTAGTAGTATCTGTAATAAGAGTTAGATGAGCCCAAGGCTTAAGATGTGGGAACTTTTGCCAGCAATGATCAGAAGGATGATTCTCTTGACCATAATGAGTACAAGGAGGATAGGTGAGATGACCACCTCCATGACCACGTGCACCACCATCGCTAGTACAACAAGCAACATCATGTGCAAAGCTTTTAGCAACTGGAGACTACTTCAATGACTACAGATGGAGTAGTAGTGGTCAACAATTGCTCTACAAATAGTAATCGAAGTAGAACAATATCAAGTACGAAGGGGTGGACTCACCCACCATCTACTAGTGAGTCAAGCTAAACTATGAATGAAGACCATCAAGGAACCGAATCGTCCACATCTTCTCGAAGTAATGTTTTGAATAGGAGGGTCGTTGTTGAAGGGATGAAGCAACACAATCTTGTCTATGATTTTACGGAACTCACCATGGTAGTTATGTAGTGATTGTAATCCTTTCGTTAAGATAAAGAGCTTGTTGTATAACTACTAGCTTTTGGAAGTAGTGGAACCAATAGAGGAAGCAGAGGCAAGTTATTTCCACATTACCCTTCATTGATGGTGCCAAAGGAACACAAGCAAGGATAGCAAGAATGGATCTTTAGTAAGATGAGTTTTTTGACGTTGAGACTCCACAAGTAACTAGAAGGTCATGCTTCAAAAGGTATAATTCTAAGTAGTATGACAATCAAGAAATCCTAAATTGGGACGATGAATAGTAATGTTAGTCAAAATTGAACCAAAGGTTGTCATTGGGTATGTTCAAATGATTTTTCCACTGATCCAAAGAAGTGGGACACTATATAGTGGTGTCAAGGCATCAAGCGAAGAGAATAGTCTAAGAGTGGCTCGACACATGGATTGCGTAGAAGAGACCTTAATTCATGTTTGGTAAGTCATAAGTGATGAATTGGAGGAGTGAAATGTGTTGATTCTATGCCTTCAAACATTTGATAGGCTTTTCCAGGGTAGGAGGTAGAGCCATCAGCAGCCTAGGTTGCAATGGTTATTGTTGACGGATAGGGGAAAGGTCGTTGGCGCTAATGGGACGGCCTAGAAGGGTTGGGGGCAGTGTTAGGAGGCTCCAGTGAGGTCGACGGTGGCTGCAAAAGGCCCTGGCGGGGTCGATGGCAACGATGGGAGGCTCTGCCAATAGTAGTACCAACAGGTGTAAAGGAGGGAGGGAGCTTTGGTGACTTCAAACCCTAACTTTAGCTCTTGATACCATGTGAAGACAAAAAATGGATAAGGCAAAGAGATAGTAGCTCTTGATACCATGTGAAGACAAAAAAGAAAAAGGCAAAGAGATAGTTGTATTGCTAGGACCTATAATCCTTATATAGAATTTGGATTAAAATGGAAAAATACAATAATATTCCTAAGTCCCATACATCATATAAACATTAAGAGTCGAGAAGTTAAAAAGAATCCAGAAGAATTTCCTTTGGAAAGGTGGACAGAGATCCTCTGGCGGGGGTCTCCCGTTAATTACTTGGCACAAAGTGTATCGACCCAAGGTGGAAGGCAAGCTTGGCGTTTGTATTTTTCGCTCCTTGGAATTGGATTTGGTGTTTGGGTGGGTCTTTTTCTAATGGACTTTCTTCATCGTCACTCTGACAAACTGTGATTGTTTGGAAATGGTACAAGGGTTGTATTGTAGGTAAGGTAGGCTTACATTCGAGGAGATTCTAGAAGCTATGTTTGTCGTTGAATGTGGGATGAGTTTGAGGATGGAGTGTGGTGACTAGATTAGGTTTTGGGAGGATCCTTACGTTGACTCTATGTTTCTGAGATAGATGTTTCCTAGTTTGTTTCTTCTCATTGTACAGATTGTTGCTCTCTCATTGTACCGATTGTTGCTAGTACAGACGAGTGTTTTGTTAGACTGCCTTGTGGAGTTGTTTGGGACTTATGATTTAAGAGGGATCACGGATAAGGAAGTCTTGGATTTTGTGTCTTTGCTAACTTTGCTTGAAAATATAGGGTTCAAATTGCCTATCTCTTCCATTTGATTCTTGTACCTCCTGATTGTCAGCCAAGGATGGGATCTTCTCAGTATCATCTCCTTTCTCAACCTTGATCTTGGGTGGAGCTCAGGTGGGTTGCCATTCTTGGATTTGGAGCAATAAGATCCTTTTTAAGATTTTGTGCTTTGCTTGGTAGGCTTTCCATGGTGGTGTTTTGACAAACTATGCTTTACCAAGGTGTGTTTATCACATTGCTAGCCAATGTACATTGTTTTACAATGGGTCTGGAGGATCTTTCTCATCTTTTGTGGGGTTGCGAGGTAGTGGGTGGGTGGTGGAACTCTTATTACGGGGGGGTGGGGGGTGGGGAGGAATTGTTCAACGGGTGTGCGATGTTTAAGCAAAGTCCTTTTGGGGCATATGGGAGTTGAAGCAACTTGGTTTGTTTATCGTGGGGGAATTTGGAAAGTGCTTCCTTATGTAATTTAGTTGAATAGATGGATTAAAAGAAACCATTGGATTTTTTAAGGGAAGTGGTGCAATTCTGAGGAAATTTGAGACAGTGGTTTTCCTGTTCGGGAATGGTGTCCGATCATAGATGGTTCCAACGACTTTGATTGTTTCATTTGTGATTGGTTACAAGGATCATTGTAGATCTAGTTGTTCTTTGTACTTAGATTTTTGTTTTGGTTTATTTTCTTAATGAGCCTTGTTTTTGTATTTTTTTTTAGTTTTCTAATAAAATTTTTGGCTATCGCTCAAAAAACGGAAAAGACAAAAAATAAGCTTATCAAGATAATGAGACAAAAAACAACAAAAACAAGATAAAGGATCAACCCAAAGTTAAAAGGTGGCCCAGTTAATCGATGAATGAGAGCTTTGAATGAGATCTTGCGATGTAGAACACTAGTAGCCGTTAAGGAGGAGAAGTGGAGAGAAACAGTCCTAGGTGATTGGATTAGGGTTTTAGTAATATTTGCATTTCAATCTTAAGTTCTTTTGAAATTGTAAATATTACTAAAAAATCTTGAAGTTTCTAATTTACAGGAAAATCCAAAACTTTCCTGATTCGTTACTACCTACTTGCCTTATTGAGCACTACTTATCTACCTCTGTTTGTGCATAGACACATGTTGTCTACATTTCTCTTGCGTCTTTGGATCGTAATTGTAGTTTGGGAGATTGATTGTGTTGATTTGTTGTCATTTATTTACAAATTTGGTTCATTTGCATTGTGTTTTGCTGCGACTCTCCTATTTGATGTGGGGATAGGTCTAGGATTATGCCTATGCCCTCGGTGTACTTGTCTCTTTGCAGTTGTACCTTGGACACATGTTGTCCTCTAGTTTTTGTACTAATTTCGTTAAATTCAATTTGACTACTATTGTTGTGTGCCTACCTGCTTGTTATTGCTACCACTACTTTCATTCTTTTCAAGTTATGTAATTCTTTGTTAATAACATATAGAATCATTATGTAACAACTTGTGCTTGTTAGATACTTCAGCTTCAAGAATATTGTTAGAGTAAATGGATCTTTATATACATTTTTATATTATCCATTTATTAGATTACTTGTAGGTTAAGTATATGTTCTTCTATATATAAGAAATTGTAATCCTTTGTTCTGACTAATACATGATTCTTCTCCATCTTAACAATTACAAATATTTTTATGACAAGAAACACACAAGCAAGACCACTTATTGCTCTTATTCAATTTTAGTAAGAAATTCTTTGCTGATCTTTTCATTATAAATTTAAGAAGGTTTTTGCGATGGTGATTCTGTCTACAATAAATTTTACTTTGGATGGGAATTTTTATATGCACCATACCCATTTGTTTTGGTGGGTATGGAACAGGTTTGGAGAAGGCCATAGACAACTTGTATGAAACAGGATTGTGTATTGTTCTGTTCCAGCAGTATGTGTGTAGAAAATGCTATACCAGTGTCATACCTGATCCATTGAAAGCTCTAAAATAAAAGACAATAAGACAGTAGAATCAATAAAGAAATGGTCGTGCAATGTGCACATCATTACACAACAATGGTAACTATGTGCAGAACAATACCAAGACTTGTCGATATACCCTTGTGAGTAGAGAGAACAAGAGAAGGAAAACGATTGACTTTAATGGACAAACAAATGGCTCATATTGGTTGAAGTTAACTAACAAAATATTTTCAGCTCTATTGTCGTTGTATCAAAGTCACGTTTCCTGGTTGTCTGACATTTGTAGTCATATTCGTGATAAGACATGTGTAATGGCTGCACCCCTAGTTTCCATGGTTTCAGTTTAGAGTCTTGAGACCTTGTTTATTAGTTTGAATCTTCTGTCTATTGACTAAATCTATATTTTCTCTTTTCTTGAAGCATCTTCGCATACTCAAAATTGTCTCACCTTTTTTTTTACCCTGCAGTTGTTTAATTGCTAGAAATCTCTTGAATGGTATGAAGACATGCAATGAGGTCTATCAATACATGAATTGTATTGAAAATAAGTTGGTACGTGGAAATGGTGATGGCATGAATTCTCAGGTTGACGGACACAATAAGGTTGACTATGTTAGCGATTTGGTTTGCCATCATCTTGTTTATGCCATCATCTTGTTTATGCCATCATCTTGTTTTCGATCTTTACTTTAGGTCTTGTTTGTGAAATCGTTTGTTTTATGATTTTGTCACTTGATTTAGGCAAATGAACCCCGAAGGAGGTCAAGATTTTTGAGGAGACGTGGTCGAGTTCGTCGCTTGAAGTACACCTGGAAGTCTGCTGGCTACCATTCCATTAGGAAACGAATTTCTGAGAGGAAGGATCAGCCATGTAGACAGTATAACCCCTGTGGTTGTCAGTCTGCTTGTGGAAAACAATGCTCTTGCTTGCTAATTGGAACCTGCTGTGAGAAATACTGCGGGTAACGCTCATTGAACATTTGAACCGAAAGTATTTTGGAAATGTTAGGAATTGCTATTAAAAAAACATACCTAATAGCTGCCATCTTGTAGTAGCGACTATTTCTGAAACTGAATGCAGTTATATTCTCCGACTTTCTAGTCTCTAGTCTCTAGTTTTAAAAAATTGGGGGCTCATTGAGACCATGGCTCATCACCCTGTTTTATACAGAAATTCAGCCCTTTTTATATAGAATTTGTTGGTATTCCAGATTTTAACTTTGATTTTTTATTGATGATGTTCCACATAATGCATTCAATATACATTCAGAGATTTCAGGCAACCATCATCATTTGTTATGGATCTGTGTAGGTTTCTTGTTAATAAAATTGTGCACATCCAATAAGTAGCTACAGTAAAGTCTTGTTTTGACATGTCCCTCGGAATTATTTGAATGTTTTCTACAAAGCATCTCTAAGCATAGAATGTATAAGCTATAACTTGTAACAAGAAATAATCTATGTGGTGTATGTGACTCTTGCTGGTAAATATCAATATGCAATATATGGAGTGGTGCCCATCTAGAAGTATCCATAACTCATAGTATGCTTTTCCCTTTTTCTGTTCTATTTTCCCTTGTTTTTGTGGAATATTTTACCATTTAGGTACAGTACTAATGTTTGGACTCCACACGTTACTTATTAAAAAAATTATTTAATTGGAACTACCTTTTTTTCTAATATAAAATCAATATTCTGTGAATAAGCAGTAGTTTTTTAGTCCTTTGTTTTTCCATTTTGTCACACATTTATTCATAATGCAATTGATTATGGTCTACCAATTGAATTGCATTAGGTGTCCAAAGATTTGCAAGAACCGGTTTAGAGGTTGCCATTGTGCCAAGAGTCAATGTAGAAGTCGTCAGTGTCCATGCTTTGCTGCTAACAGGGAATGTGACCCAGATGTTTGTCGAAACTGCTGGGTTGGGTTAGTATTTGTTGTGCCTCTTTTCTTTTCTATTTAATTCAAGTGAGTTGCCATATTGTATCACATGTTATTGATTATTCATGATTTCCTACTATTTGATTTGAGACTGGCATATGCTTGCTTGAGTATGGTCTCTGCAACTAGTTGAAGAGTATAGATGGGCTAGAGTTTTTCTGAATGGTTGACTAGGGTTTTTTTCCCCATGTAATGTTCCCTTATTCATTTCAATGTGAAGCATCTCTTATAAAGGACCCATGCTTCCCTAGAAAGACACACTATCATCTTCCAAGATGTCATATTAGCTATAATATCTTCATGATTTTTTTCACTTTATGGATTTTGGAGTAGAAATTATAATTTCCCTTTCATCTTTAATATTATGGCTACAATCATTGTTCTCTTCTCTTGGCTTTAACATGGGTCTCTAATCACCTGATTGTGTGTTTAGACATGTTTATCAATGAGCACTGCTCTACATTTCTAATAATTATAGTTTATATGGAATGTTGGTGGCCAGAAGAGGGCTGCAAATGGCTGTTGGTAGCTTGTTGGATGATCGGCTGATACTGCTAGTGGCTGTAGCTACTAGTGGTGGCGAGTGTTTGAGTTGGTTGCAGTGGCTAGAGTTTTTCACCCAAGCTTTGGTACCATGTTAGAAGAGTGTAAAGAGAGAAGGGAGTGAATTGATTCTATTGCAAATCCAAGTGTCTCTTATATAAACCTTAGGTTAAGGTTGAGACTAGCAAGGAAATTTCGTCAGTTGATACATGTATGGATATTCATATACCCTTAAGACAATAACTTTTTTTGAATAAACGTAAGAAATCATTATATTTGAAAATCCATGAATTGTATCGATCCTTAGTAAAGTCTAAAGAAAGAATGAAAAAGGAATAAAGTATTTACAAAGCTGTCATCCATAAATGCCCCAGAATCTGTCCAACTTCCCTCCCTTATGGTACTGACACGGCATGATTACGCGAAACAACATGATATGATACGACAATATGATAAAATTTAGTAATTATTTTTTTAATTATTTTAAAATATTTATGTGATTCATGATTAATAAATATAACTTTGTTTTAACATAATTGAACATGATTACTACCAGATTCAACATAATTGAAACCAAAAACCTAGTTATTACATGTTTAACATTCATAATGGATTCTTAAGCATATTATTACCAAATTAAATACAAATGCACGTTATACATGTTTAAAATTATTATATTATTAATAATCATATATAGTTTTTCCAAAATACAAGAAATATTGGTGAAAAAATGATAGATACGATAACATGATTGGTCCGACACGATAAGTACACGACATGACCTAATTGATAGGTCTAATGGCATAGAGTTGAAACAACCATCCAGAAGAGTAACAACATAACTTGCTAAAAGTCAATGATTCCTTTCCTTTTTGGGTGGTCAACAAAAAAATATTTTATTAAGTGAAACCAAATGGAGTGCAAAGACAGAGGGCAAAATGCCTTAACAATATGACAAGGCAGGAAAGCAAAACATGAGCATAAAGCAAAAGCAACAAAAATAAAACAAAGCATTCAAAGACTCCAAAGTTGTAAGGGAAACCGTCAAATGGTAGCTAGGATTTCCAGCCAGGCTGTAATCACAGCATCATTCTCTACTCACATTCATATGGATGTGACCACTCCCCTACAAAAACGAGGACCCCCTTCTTACACTCCTGATAGCTTGTAAAAATTCCTTGGAAAACTCTACGAGTTCTTTCCAGCCATCACACTCACAAGTCGTACGATTCCTTAATAGCCATAAATTCCAGCAACAAGTTAAAGGAATCATTTTTGTTCTCTGTCTCTTATTCATATCCCCTGTTTTAACTAAGACATTGTGCAAGAGCTCCTCATCAAATCTAAGAGCTGCATTTGGTTTGTTTGGTTAAGATGGGAATGATTTCTGTAAGTGCATGTCTTGGATGGAAAAGTCATCAGTTGACATGCTTGGTGATACAAGAAGGTGTATAATTGAAGGATCACAACCTTAAAAGATGAGAGTGTGGTCTCACTGCTCAAAAGGGTGTAACAATTCTGATCATGCCTGTCTTGTTTGTTAGTCATTTTCCTGATTTTTGTACCAATGAGTCACAGTCTTACAAGGTATTCTCCTCTGTTTAAGTTGTGCCATGTTCTTGCTATCTTCATCCTCTACCAATACTGTCTTTTTAGGCAGCATGCTTCCTAGTCCACTTGCCTGCTTGATGTTTCTTGGCACCTTGGGTTCGTGGCTCTGGATGCTTAATCAAAAAATTTCCAGTGGCATGCTACACTCACCATAGAAAAATTGTTTTTAGAAGTTGAAGTGTGCTTTATTTAGATTTTGGTCTTTTAGGCTCTGATCAATAAACTGCTCACTGTAATTTTGTCTATTCAGCTGTGGTGATGGTAGTTTGGGGGGCCCTGTACAAAGAGGTGACAACTATGAGTGTAGGAACATGAAGCTTCTCCTCAAGCAGCAACAGAGGGTAAGCTAAATTGTCTTTTATCTGTACTTGTATTGAAATAGTTTGGCACACTAGTATTTGTATACAAGGCATTTTTTTAGTATCTATATCATACATTTAAACATAATGTTGCAAGTACACTACTACTATCAAATGAAATTTGTAAAATGGGGCATGCCCACTATGTATTAAATAATTCATTTCATATGGTGTTATTATTAATCCTCAATGCTTGTGATCCTATCGGAAAATCCTAAAAAAAACATCTAATTTAGGCCACCTGTGGAGAATTTTTTTAGTTATTAAATAGTTCAAGGTGGTCTTATTTATTGTTCCTTCTAGTTGGTAAATTTTTTGTTGAATAAATTAAGTGCTTCATGTGATATCGCAATGTGACTCGGAGATGACAAATGACTCACCAAAATTGGTTTGTGTGCCCTTGTATATATGATACACTTGATGAAACACAGATTTTTTAGGTTATTTTGCACGTATATGCAAGATAGCAACAGCATGTGGTGTTTTGTATTGACGGATTGCTGGGTGGTAAAAAGGAATGAGCTTGGTAATGTGAAAGTGCTACTGAATCGAAAGTTTGTGAAAGAAAATGGTAGCTGCACGTGGGTATTTGTGTAAAAGATTTGTGTCAGAGATTACATGTAAGAAGCAAAGCACCTCTTAGGATCCTACACCTGTTTCACTTTATGAGTTACAACACTAACACGACCTTAATGCATATAGTTCTTTTTCCATCAATTACTGTCATAGTAATTGTCATTTAATCTATCTTTTTCCTCTTCACCTTGAATCGCCAATTATATATTTATTTAACGTTGCATCCTTCCGCCAGCTGTTCCACTGCAGGTTGAACCTTTAGTTTCTTAATTTATCTAACATTATGGACTATAGATATTACAAGATCTCTTCAATTGAATACTATATATTTATATCACACAATGTTCATATTTATTTTTATTTACTTAGGTCAACTTTCAAATTTGGCTGCAGTTTTTTTATATTTGTGAGCATATTCTGCTGCACTTTTGTTTGTTGAATATACTTGCTTGCATGACGTCATTGCTGCTACTTATTTGTTGAATGTTCTATGCTTAATTAATGAAATATCTATCATCATCTACTGTGTTTCCTTTATTCATAGCATATTTTCTATCACAAAGTATACCAGCTAAACTTTATTTTAGGTGTCCTCCTTTAACCTTGTCAGTAACAGTTTTAAATTTGTTTATGATATAGGTCAAATATATTGAAAGCCATGATTAGAAGACCAATTTGCATGACACCCTTGTTTATATAAATTTTTCGACTAAATTTGCGTCCTACATGTTCTGTTAAGTCTAGTTAACCTATCTGTTCTGCAAGTCTATCGTAGAATTAAGTATTTATTATATATGAAAATCTCAATGAATGAAATTAACACTCCGTAGACTTGCCATTGTCTTGTTACTTCTAAATCGATTTTCTGATGCATAGTGCGAAGGAGAATTTCTGTTATGGTCCAGGCCGAAATGGTCTGGACTCATAAATTCAGTCTTGGGGGCCACGACTGCATTGTTTTCAGTCACAGTTGTGGGCCCCATCACTGCAGCTGTGAGTCCAGTTCATTTTGGTCTGGATCGTTACAGAAAAAATTCCTATGACAATTTTTTTTTAATAGTGCTAAATTTATATAGAAATATTTATTGTGCATTATTCGGAATAGTTTTGATGATGCCATCTCTGTTTACGAGATGAGACATCATCCTGCCCTGCTAAGCAACTTTCTGGTATTAATATGCTAGCAGGTATTACTTGGTCGATCAGATGTTTCTGGATGGGGAGCTTTCCTGAAGGTAATTTACTCATATGTGGTATCCTATTTTCATACATTTCTTGAAAGTGGTCTTTGAATTGTCTGCAGAATAGTGTGAGTAAACATGAATACCTTGGTGAATACACTGGAGAACTGATCTCACACCGGGAAGCTGATAAACGTGGGAAAATATATGACCGTGAGAATTCATCGTTTCTTTTCAATCTAAATAACCAGGTATTAATTCCTGAAGTGACCAAGAACTTGGTGCTTAAGATAATTATTGGTTTTCATCATGTAGCTTTTACCCTACAAACTTTAACATTCATTGGCTTCTTTAGTTTGTTCTTGACGCATATCGGAAGGGAGATAAGCTGAAATTTGCAAACCATTCTCCCGATCCCAATTGTTATGCCAAAGTTATTATGGTTGCCGGTGATCATAGGGTTGGCATATTTGCCAAGGAACGAATCTGTGCTGGAGAGGAGCTTTTCTATGATTATCGCTATGAACCAGACCGTGCTCCAGCATGGGCAAGAAAACCAGAAGGCTCATCCTTGAAGAAAGACGACACAGTACCTTCCAGTGGCCGTGCCAAAAAACTTGCTTAAGCTGAATGGCATTTCACATGTGTGCAATGGAAATTCATTCATTTTTTTTGTGCGTCTGTTGTAACAATCATTGTTTGTGATGTTCAAGATGCATTTTTTTTCTCTACCATTGTATGAGCAAAGGCTTCGGCTGTAACTGTATTTTCCCCCTTTTGTCTTAAATGACTTTCCCTTGCCATTTGTCATTCCAACACATTTTTTCTGTATATGCTGGGCAGTTTAATGAAACTTAAGTTCAAACTCAGTCTTGTCTTGGTGGTGAAACTGTTACTGAGGCAATGATTTTCATTGGCATGAAATAGACATGCAGGCTAACCATATCAGAATTTTACTTAGCAAAAACATCCCCCATTTATGTAGAGCATTTAATGTTTTTTTTTTTGTTAACGGTAAACTATTTAATATAATTCTCAAGGACAAAAACTCCCTAAGAGATCAAAAAGATATAGAGTTTTTGTTAACAAGTATATCATAAGTGGAATACATATAGTCTACAAATTAAAGCAGTCAATACAGACTAGTACTAAAGGAGTATTGTTTGTAAAATTGACTATGATCAAAAAAGACTAACAGAAAGTTAATCAATATGTAGATGATCCTCCCTTGTGGCTGGACTATGTTGGGGAGTGTCAACAGTTCCACTGAAGAATATCCCAGTGGTCAAAGGGTCATTGTTATCAGGTAGTTGGACAGAGGTGATGGAGTAAAGAGCGTCAGCTTTGTCAAAACCTGTGGCTAGAGCATCTATCCAACTATGAATAAGGAAAGAGATATCATGTATACATAATTTAAGGTCCTTGAAATGCCTTCTAAAAATACGATTATTCCTTTTCTTCCAAATAATCTAGAAAATTGTCTGAATCAAAGTGCTGCAGCCAATGGAAGATAAATCCAGTTTGAAAGGAAGAGGAATTGTAAATAAATCAGGAATGGAGAATATAGCAGGATAATGACTTCCATGAATGAATGCATGCCAAATGAAAATAGCAAAAGGGCAGTATATGAATAAGTGTGTGACTGTTTCTATATGTGTGTTGCAAAAAATGCACAACTGTGGGCCTTAGCCTTAGTGAAGATTTTGTCATGCAGAACCAGCCAAGAAAATGTTTTTATTTTGATAGGAGTTCAACTACACCAGATTGCTTCATAGTGCTGAAAACGAAGATCTCCATCATTAATAAAGTTATAACATGATTTTACTGAAAAAAGTTTGTTTAAAGAATTCCACTGTAACATGTCATCTTGAGAAGGTAAGGTAATGCTAGAGATGATATCTGCAAGAAGATCAGCCTGATCCTGAATGAAACCAGTGCTAACTGGGGTCAGCGGGGTAGCAAATAGGCTGCCAGAGTCTGCCCTAAAAATTTCAATTGTTTTAGCAAATGAGGCTTTTTTGTATATAGCTAGTGTAAATAGATTTGGGAGATAGTGTTTACGTTTTACCCCATTCCACCATTTACTTTCCCAAAAGATGGTGCTGGTGCCATTCTGAACCAGAGAGTCAACACAGCAGTTGACCAAGTTAAAGCATGCTTTCAATTCTTGCCATAATGGAGAAGATCTTCCTGAGGATGAATTTAGAATAGCCTCAGGCCAATTCCTAAAAAAATACCTTACTTTTATTATTTCTTTCCATTTCAGAGAGCAAGTATTGGAAAATAGCTGCCAAAGAAGTTTGGATTTGAGAGCTAGATTAAAATTCTTGATGTTAATAATTCCCTAACCATTTTGTTGCTTAGATCTGCAAAGTAGGCCCCAACGGGCCAGATGATCATAAGATGAAGTGGAAGCATTGGACTTCCAAAGAAATCTGGATCTAAGTTTGTCAACAGCATCTACAACCCTTTTAGGCAAATGTAAAATTGATAGAAAGTAGGTGGGGATGGCTGAGAGAACAGAATTAACCAAAGTTAATCTTCCACCAAGAGATAGATGTTTTGCCTTCCAAAGAGACAATCTGTTAGAAATTTTGTCAATCACTGGAGCCCAGTCATTGAAGGTGGCCTTCCTATAGTGCAAGGGAAGTCCAAAGTAGGATATAGGCAGAGCAGAAGTGTTACAGCCAAGTATTTGAGCTGATCTATTGATAGAGTCAATTGAAACACCTATTCCAGTGAGGGAAGATTTGTGAAAGTTGATTTTTAAACCAGAGCAATGCTGGAAACAACATAGAATTCTCTTTATATTAATTATGTTTCCCTCACTTGCAGCCAGGAAAAGAATGGTGTCATCAGCATACTGGATGTTCATGATATTAGGGCCTCCATGTGGGATTTGGATCCCTGTTATCAGCCCAGAGTTTACAGCAAGAAAGAGCATTCTATTCAGAATGTGCGTAACAATGATGAATAAGAGAGGTGATAATGGATCACCTTGCCTCAGACCATTGGTAGATGGGAAGAAGGCTTTAGGGGAGCCATTGAGAAGGATGGAAAATCTAGCATGTGTAATACACATCTTAATCCAAGTAATCCATTTGTTGCCACAACCTAAGCCAGTAAGAGAGTCCAATAAGAAGTCTTAATTGACATTGTCGAAAGCCTTCTCAAAATCTAATTTTAAAAGAAACCCAGGAGTACTAGACAGCTTCATGAAGTGTAAAGTTTCCTGAGCTACCAGGAAGTAATTCCCAATGTATCTCCTAGGAATGAAAGCACAATGAGGGTTATCAATGAGTTTATCTAGGACAGGGGATAGCCTGGAAGCCAACGTTTTAGTATTGATTTTTTATAAGCTGTTCACCAGGCTAATGGGTCTAAAGTCTTTAATACACTGAGCCCCTTCCAGTTTAGGGATTAATGCAATAAAAGTTTGGTTGATAGGTTGCAAAAAATCTGAGTCTATAGTGGCATTCATGTTGCTAAAGATTTCAAAGATATTTAACTTGAGGATTTCCCAGAATTGTTGCAAAAGAATATTGGAAAACCATCACGGTTAGGGGCCTTGTCTCCAGATAAAAGCCTGAGATTGGTGTATATTTCCTCCAAGGTGAAAACCCTTTCCAAATCTGAGGGGTTCTGAATTTTATTTGGAATTAAAGTATCCCAACTCATAGACAGGTAGGTCCTAATAGGCTTATTGAATTGCCTAATGAAATGGCCTTCTATTTCCTTGGAGAATATGGCGGGGCTAAAGATTATTGAGTCCCCAATCTTCAAAGAATGGATGGCATTGATTCTTCTTCTACTATTAACCATGCTATGAAAGAAAGAGGTGTTTAGGTCCCCTTCTTTAAGCCATTGAATTCTTTACTTTTGTTTCCAGTATTCTTCTTGCTCTTGGAGTAAGGAAGAATGTTCAACCTGAAGATCTCTTTTCTCAAGCAGAGTTGTAGGGTGTAACTGTTGGGACTCAACTAGTGAGTCAATATGAGCAATTTTAGACTCAATTGAGTTAAGACGTAGGCATCTAACCTTTCTCACTGACCTAATCCAATCAATGATCTGCTTCTTTAGTTGTTTTAGTCTGTATGCAAATCTAGTTACAGGGGAGAGAGAGGTGCATATGTTAATGAAGTTGTACCAAGAGGATTCAATATAAGTGCTAAAACCCTCATAGTGGAGCTAGGATTTATAAAATTTGAATGAAGTAGGACCCCAATCAGGTGGAGTAGTATTGAGGGAGATTGGAATATGGTCAGATACGACGCTAGCCAGACCTAGGCAGAAGGAGTTGGGATATTGCTTAGCCTAGTCACTGGATACAAGGAATCTATCCAACTTAACCATGGAGGGGAAAACTTGCATATTGGACCAAGTAAATTTGGAGTTATTAGGAGAAAAGTCCACCATAAAATGTTTATCAATGAAGACATTAAAGTGTCTCATGTCATTGGTGATGTTGTGCCTAGAGGAAGGTGTTGGAAAAATCTATAAATACATTTTGATGATAACAAATGAAATGTGATTAAATGTTAATAATCACTTAAGAAAATATGAAAAGCATTTACAAAAGTATAATAATCAATTATATATGTATTTGGACTCATATGCAAAGATAGAAGCTTTTTGTAGCTTATATCAAAATCGGCATACCGAAATTTTTCGGTATTCCGAATCAGGGAATATCGGTACATCACTCGGAGCACCGAAATTCAAAGAAATCAAAAGTTACCAGAAAAATGGTCGACCGATCCAAATCGGAATACCGT
>JAMKQA010000431.1:0-31715 GCA_024699735.1 Posidonia australis
ATATATATATATATATATATATATATATATATATATATATCATAAGTTAGTGGGTCCACGGGTCTGGGTTTTTTTAGACCCAGACCCGACCCAATAAGTGAGCGGGTCTAACTGGTCTGGGTCCACGGGTCTGAAAATCAAGACCCAAACCCAGACCTAGCGGGTCCAGACCCACGGATCTGGGTCTAGACCCGACCCATTGCCGCCCCTAGTGATTCGTGATGTGCGTGGTGCCCTAGGTGCAGGGGTGTAGACTACCTGACTTTGTGCTGGCGAGCTCACCACACTAACCGACATAACGGGAGCACCAACATATGCTACATCAATCTTGGTAATATCCTTCTTTCGTGCATATCCGGTGTTGGATCCATTGTTGTTGTTGGTTCCTCCTGAGGCCATGGTTTACTTAGCGAATGCCACTGTAGACACCCCATATGCTTGCAATAGGACCTTAAACCCTAATACTAACTAAAATCAAACTCAAAACCCTAACCCTAGACCTAAACCCCAGCACTAAACCCAAAAACTAGTTCAAAACCCTAAAGTTAACTCAAAATCCCAAAATCCAAAACTAATCAAAACCCTAATTAAAAATCTAGGTCAAACCCTAAACCCTAATTTCAAACCCTAAACTTAACCCTAAACCCTAGATCAAACCTAAATCAAATCCAAAATCCAAAACTAATCAAAACCCTAATTAAAACCCTAGGTCAAACCCTAAATCCTAATTAAAACCCTAGGTCAAACCCTAAACCCTAATGTTAAACGCTAACAACTTATAACCAATTCCCACCGTCACCATAACAACCTATAACAACCTCTAACCACCTAAACAAACTTAACCAATTCCCACCTTCACCATAACAACTTATAACAACCTCTAACCACTTAAACAAACTTAACCACTTCTCATTTCATCATAACAACCTATAACAACTTGTAACAACCTCAACAACCTCTAACTAACCATAACCAACTACTCTAATAACCCTAGTCATTTGCAAGCCTAGAAATACCCCCCTTTTGCAAGAGAGAAGCGGGGGAGAGAAGGAGAGGAAAAACTTGGAAAAATCCAAAAGGATAGCCACCAAGCTATTTTCTCTCAACTAAGGCAACCAGAGTGGTCCAAGAAGAGAGAGGAAGCTCCGGAAGGAAAAAAAATCCAGGCCATTCCCAGCCATCTCTAGTGAGCTCCAGCGACCTTCGGCAAGCCCCGGCGATCATCACCCCTACCAGCTCAGGTAAGCGCTCTTCATACTCTAACTTCTTCCAATTTCGATTCCTCAGGTCTCCCTCTTCCTTCCCCAATCGATTCCAGTAGAGCCAGAGATTTTCCTTAGCTGGAATCGTGGCTTCAGGTGTCACCGAAGCTATTCTCTAGCAACAGAGGTGGGGGCACGAATCCAGTATTCAATTCATGCCCCAAGGTGCTCGATCCTCTCCCCTCGGTGCTCCTCTAGCTTCATCGATCTTCTGAACACCTCGTCGATCCCTCTACAAGCCTCTAGTAGAAGCCCACCGGAATCGCGGCATTTCATTGTTGCCGGAAAAGACGACTGGCAAGGAAGCACAATTGGATGCTCTGCCCACCGTAGCACTTCTCAGATCCTTGAGGAATGATCCCTTGTTCTTCCCCAATGTCCCGGAGCAGTCAAAACCCTGATTCCAGTCTTGAACGCCCTCCACAGTCGAGCTCGTCGGAGAGGATCGAGTCGACGACGAGTGAGATCTAGGGGATGAGGGGCAGTGTTTTTCCTTGCTTTTGAAGGGTGTAATCTTTTCCTCTCCGCACCTCCAAGCTTCTGGAAGCCTTGGATCGCCTCACCGACGCCCCCAGCAGTACCTACCGTCTTGAGTTTGAAACCGGAGCAACGACGCCGTTGAGCGAGGTGGGGAGAGGAGGCTGGCCATTCAATCCTTCATCGGAGTCGTTGGATCACTCCATTTTGCCTCCTTCTTGCTTTTCAGGGGGTCCGATACGTGATCGGGTGTCGGGGAAGACCTGGATGGCATCCCTTGGTGGTCGTTGTCGACGAAGTCAGTCGTCGGCGACCGATGAGGTTTCTTTTAAACAATTTTAGTAAAAACTACGCTCTCTTTTCTTTTCATGCAGGTAAGTCTTTTTATTTTACTTTTAGGTCCCTGCTTATATTTTTAAATCCTTTTAATATTATTTGCTTTGATGAATTGCATAGGAACCCCTAAAAGTCTTTATTAATGTTTTCCTTGCTTTAAAATTTGGTATAAACCCTTTGAGTTTCTTTTCATACATTTAAGTCCAGTATTTTTGCATAAAAAACCCAAATCTTTACTAAAACAGTTCTGAATGCATATTTTACTGGCAAAATTGCAAATTAAACCCTAGATATTCAAATATTTGCTCAGATGTGTTCAAAAATTGCATTTAAACCCTGAACTTCATTGATTTCACACAGAATGCAGATTTTCTAGGGAGAAATTGCAAAGTAGTCCCTGATACTTCAAGTTTTCAAACTTAAGACCTTTTTCTTGCACATTTAACCCTGAATTACTTCAGAACTGCATTAAACACATGTTTTATTGACAAAATTGCATATTGAACTTAGGAATCTTGAATTTGACCAAGAATGCATAGTTTTGCACATTTGACCCCTAATTTCTTCAAAATTAGAGAAAATGTGTTTCCTATGTATTTTTTGATGATTTAGCTTTAGAATTTCAGTTTTCACTCAGAACATGTGAAGATTGCACAAAATCCCCTGGAATTTAAACTTTTTACTCTCCTATGCATTTTGTACATTTTGTTGCTATTTTTCATGCATATTTTCTCATGTCTTCTCTCTTACATTATGCACCTACTTCCGACTTGCTTCGAACTCAATTTTCACATTGTTTCTCAGATTTCTTCCGACTTTTACGATTTTGATTTGATTTGGCTTTCCATCGCCCGAAGGCGTACATTAACAGGCATGATAATGCCGACATTGACTCGAAAGAGGATTATTTTTCCCAATTTGATTTTCTCGGATTTCTTCAAGTTTTTGCTGATTTGCATGACGCTTTCCGAGTATTCTCGATTTTTGCAATTTCCCTCATCGCCTAAGGGCATACAGTAAAGAGGCTTTACCAATGCCTACATTTGTCCCTCAGATTATCAGTTTTTCTTTTTTCCCTCTTCATTTCTACGATTTGGCATATTTTCCAGTCATATTGAGCGTGTGCACTCAGAATAGGCAAGCATACATACAATAGACCATTAGTAAGCAGGAAACCTAGAAAGACTGATTTCTTCGGGCGCATGGGGGTGCCTAACCCGTTCCCCATGCGTAACAAGAATCCTTACCCTTTCTCTGGCTCACATTGATTCGTGCACTACATCCATTAGGCACGGAGCATGCATATGTTTTCTTCGCCTTGGTTTCTTTTGGATTTTTTCCTTTGTGATTGGTTTTCCTTGTCTTTCCATTAAAAGACTAGGTGGCGACTCCTTTCCTTATCCTTTCTTATCTTTCCTTGGTGTTTCTGAGCCTAGTCTTCTTCTTCGGATTCACCATCTTCTCCGTGAGCGTATTGGGACTCCTCGTGTGCTTCCACGCATCGTAGGAGAGCCGTGTAGGGTTCCACCGACATGGTCACATCTGCTAATGCTGGAAAACTTCTGCTATGTAGTGTGCTCTCGACATGGGTGCCAGCTTTGATCAGGAATGCAAAGGTGGAAATGGGTTGAATGCTCAGCACGGCCCCTGTGGCTGGCTATGCTCCTCGAATTATTATCTCGAGAGACTCTTTGTTAGAAGGTCTATCGCGAACCTGTGAGGCGAGGGCTCGCTAGCACCCGATGTACTCCCCAAACGGTTCGTGGGGCTTCTACCTTATCGTGACTAGGTCCTCGTGCTTTGGGACCATGTCGAGATTGAATGAATACTACTCCAGAAAAGCCTGGCTGAGGTCATTCCAGGTCTTAATGGTGGTTATATCCAAAGATGTGAACCACTTTAAAGCTGGACATATGAGGCTCTTTTGGAAGAGGCGAATAAGTAGTCTCTCATCAGCCTATAACTGAGAAAGATCGCCACAGTACGCCCTAAGATGCGAGATTAGACAGCCTTTCCCATTATACTTTTCAAGTTCCGGGATATGAAAGTTCGGAGGGAGTATAGCCCTTGGAAAGTAGTAAAGCTCCCGGAAGGTGTAAGACTAGCGATCCCAGTGCAGCACTTGTCGTAACACTCTCTCCAAGTCATTCAACCTGGTGAGAAGTGCATTTGGGGTTGCTACTGACATTGATTGTGCAGCTGGGGTGGGTCTCGTGTACGTTGTATCTATGGCACACATGTGGTCCTCCGGATCTATCATCTCGCCATTTGGTGTCGTGGCGTGATGACCAGCGTACCTGTGCATGAGTGTTGTTTGTGGTTGAATGAATGTTGAGGCCTGTATCTGATGTAAGGGTGCAGGAATGATAGTATGCTATGCTGGGCGTGGTGTTGCATGTGGGAGTAACAACTGCTGAACTGGTATGTTTCGGTTTACAAGCCATTGTACTCCTATCATCCCAAAAGGCGGACAACCAATAGACGGAGGAACATGCTGTGTATTCAATGGTAATGATATTAATGGCAGGGTAGTAGCGCCTGTCGTCGAGACAATGAGAAGCTGTGGCGACGGCTACGGTGGTGGTGTGACTGGTGCAACATGGAATGCCTAAGTAGGTGGGGATGGATCTTCAGGAACTGGACAAATAGGTGTATTCAAAGTAGGATCCAGAGAAAAGGCCATGCTTTGCAGCCTCTGTGTAAGGGCCAGAAGTTGTTGAGACTGCACAGTGATGGAACCATCGGTAGCAGTACCGAGGGCTGGAAGAGCAAGCAGAGGAGATGTCACATGGGACTGGAAGTTCAAGGATCTTGTGGGTTGAATTCCTACTGAGGAAGCAATCGCAGCTAGTTGTGTGTCAAGTGGAGCTGAATCAACTGAAGGACAGGACTTCATCAGATCAGATGCCCTTGTGGTGGTCATAGTAACTGTCTCAATCACAAGCTCTAGACCAATAAGGATCTGCTAGTGTCCCAAAATTGGAGGATAGGGAACTCCAAGTGCCTGGAAGTGGTTGTCATGGACTGCAGGTGGGGTAACGGATGTCAAAGTGAAGGAAGAAGGAGGGACGGAAACAGGAATCCCCTCCGGAGCAGCTAGTATAAAGGTCTCAGAGGCTTGTTGGGCCATAATGGACCGCGAACGGGTAAGGATGGGGCTGCGATTACAAACTGGAGGATGACACCTATAGGGAGCAATTGTCGGAAGTTGACGAATAGCTCAGTGAAAGACAGTCGAGAAAATGCCTCAAAACTGAGGTCCAAGAAAGGAACTCCTAGGCTCTAGCCAAGGATCTCGCACACATAGCACTATACCTGACAGAGGGAAAAAGCCTAAGGTTTTAGCGATGAAGAAAAGGCAAAACAACAAAAGAAGCAAGTGAGCTATGCAATTGATTGTTAGAGTGGCATGAATGGAACACATGCACCGATCTTTCTAGGTTTCCTGCTTGCTAATGGTCAGTTATGTGTATGCTTGTCTACTCTGAATGCACATGCCTAAGATGATTGTGAAAATATGCCAAATCAATGAAACGAAATGAATAAAAAAGAAAAAATGATAATCCAAGGGACAATGTAGGCAATGAAAATGCCACTTTACTGTACGCCCTTGGGCGATGAGGAAAATCATGAAAATCAAGAATACTCGGAAAGCACCACGCAAATTAGCAGAAACTCGAAGAAATCTGAGAAAATCATATTGGAGAAAATAATCCTCATTCGGGTCAATATCAGCATTGTCAAGCATATTAATGTATGCCCTCGGGGGATGGAAATCCAAATCAAACCAAAATTGTGAAAGTCGCTAGAAGTTTGGGAAACAATGTGAAAACCAAGTTTGAAATGAGTTGAAAATGCGCGCATGATGCAAAGAAGAAGGCAGGACGATACATGCAAGAGAAAGGGTAGTAAAATGTACAAAAAGTAAGCATGTGTGAAATATGTAAAATTCCAGGGGCCTCTGTGCAAAAATCACATATCCTGAATAAAGGTTGAGATTCTAGGGCTAAATCAGAAAATGCTTAGGAAAACACATTTTATGCAATTTGGAAAAAGTTGGGGGTTAATTGTGCAAAATTGTGCATTTTTGGTCAAAATCAAGATTCCTAGGGTCCAATCTACAATTTGGTCAGTAAAACATGTGTTTAATGTGATTTTGAGGAAATTTAGGGTTAAATGTGTAAGATAATGGACTTATGTTTGAAAACATGAAACTTCAAAGACTATTCTGCAAATTTACCCTAAAAAACTTCAGGGACATTTTAGTGTTAGTTTTGGGGGTCCGATTGTCGGTCCTAGTTGGGCGATTTTGAACAGTATGGTTTGGGCAATTTTCTGTTTTCCGCAGAAATCGGCATACCAAAATCATTTTGGTATACCATTTTTCTCTCAATTCGGTCCTCTAGTCGAAATTCAATCGTCTGATTTTGGACGATCAACCGAATAAGTGGATTTTGGTCGACCGAACCATCTTCGGGATACTAATTTTGGCCTAAGTGTTGACTGTTGACTTGATTTGATCGATCGATGCAAATCAGTCTACCGAATCAGTGATTTTTGGCATACCGAACCTATTTTTCAGCATGCCGAATCAGGGTCCAAATGCTAATTTCCAAGGGTTTTCTTGGATTGGTTTGTATTGTCCCTTTGAGATGGGATTGTGGGTCGCTAGTGGTGGTCCTTTGAGACACCTGATGTGCCATTTGGCCGAGGTTTTGGAAGAATTTTCAAATATATAAAATTGTTTTGAAAATGATTTAAAAAGAGATGGTTGGCCTATTTTGGAAAATGGTTTTCCTAGTTTTCTATGTGTAGGCCGAGACGCTGTGGGACCGCATCGTCGGGACCAGGGAATGTGACGACATTATTGGGTGGTTGGGTGCATCTCCCTGGTCGAGGTCGAAGGAGCTCACCATCGCTTCCCATGCTTGCACCTCCATCCTTTGTTGATGTGCTGGCGAGCTTGTGGCCTGGGAACTATTGGGTTCTGGTAGACTACCTCCTTGGTAGTAAAGTGGCCTGACGTCATCCATGATGGCCAATGGATGTGAGCATATGCACATACACTTGCACCACACTTGTCATTGAATTTTTAAGTTCCTCATCCATCCTGTAAGGCCCTGGAATGGCATGCCAGAGCTTGCAACCCCTTCCAATGGCTGTTGGGCTCCACGGTCATCGGTGGCAACCCATGGAGTTGGGGAGAGGAGTCTAGGCATCCATGACTTCTTTTTAGTCCATAGGAGTACCTATCAACACAAATTTATACTTTCTTGACATTTTCTTGCATGTTTCTATCACTTGAACTCACCAGAAATGGCAATGAAGTTTGCAAACGGGAATAGAATACCTATGGCGCACATAAGTGGCACACCTACTTGGTGTAAGTCACTTAGCTATAAAATGGACTACTAAAACTGAGCACACCTTGTATGCATTTTTGGATCAATTTTTCTTCAAGTTTTGCATCATCCACTTAGCATCTCTTAGTTTACCATCTCTCTTCCTTGCCTTGTAGACATGTTACGGTGTTCACCAGCCGTCACCAAGGCTAGTAGACTCAACATCGGCCAACGACAAACATAAGGAGGTGGGGGGATCATCAGTTACATTTCATCTTGATTCGTCTGCATCTTTTTGTTCCTTGATGTGTATTCTAGCCTTATTGATGTTTGCATGATTTTTATCTAATCATTTCTTGCTATAACTTTGCAATGAAAGCTCTTTCTCTAAAATGGAAAACCGGGGGCGTAGATTTGTGGCACAACTAGGTGGCACAATTTCCTGGCACATCTGACTTGCCCTAGGCTCTGGATAGTAGGGCTGAGATCCAATATACATAGTTAATCTTGTCTGCTTTTGGATTTTGTGTTCCGGATTAGTCTTCTTGCATACTTTACCCACACTTTTGCATGACATCTAGCATCGCATAGGCATATATTGGCATTTGGTCTGCATTCGTTAGGCATATGGTGCTTTCTCTATGAAGTTTTTGAGAATTGGGTGCGATGAGCTTGCATACCTCTAGTGTGGGTCATACTAGCACAAATCCCATGCATGAGTGCCCAATTCTAAACATGCATAGCGTGGCTAAGCATTAGGCTACATTATTTTCTGCCCTTACATATTTTCCACAACACTTGCACAGCAATAAGCATATATTTGTTAGGCATACTTTAAAGGGCATTGTGACCATGTTAGTGGAACCATGCACGGCTCTCCAAGGTGCGTGGAAGCACACGAGGAGCCCCGATATGCTCATGGCAAAGATGGTGAATCCGGAGAAGGAGATTAGACCCGGAAACACCAAAGAATGATACGAAAAGGATAAAGAAAAGGAGTCGCCACCTAGTCTTTTAATGGAAAGACGAGGAAAACCAAACACAAAGGAAAACCTAAAGAAATCATGGCGAAGAAAACATATGTATGCTCTGTGCCTAATGGATGTAGTGCACAAATCAATACGGGCCAAAGAAAGGGTAAGGATTCTTGTTACGCATGGGAAAGGGGTTAGGCACCCCTATGCTCTCGAAGAACTTGGTCATTCTAGGTTTCCTACTTGCTAATGGTTTGTTGTGCGTATGCTTGTCTACTTTGAATGCGCATGCCTAAGATGATTGTGAAAATATGCCAAATCATAGAAACGAAATGAATAAAAATGAAAAAAATGATAATCTGGGGGACAATGTAGGCATTGAAAATGCCACTTTACTGTACGCCCTTGGGCGATGAGGAAAATCGTGAAAATTGAGAATAGTCGGAAAGCACCACGCAAATTAGCGGAAACTCGAAGAAATCCGAGAAAATCAAATTGGAGAAAATAATCCTCATTCAGGTCATTGTCGGCATTGTCAAGCCTATTAATGTACGCCCTTGGGCGATGGAAATCCAAATCAAATCAAAATTGTGAAAATCGAAAGAAGTCCGGGAAACAATGTGAAAACTAAGTTTGAAATGAGTAGGAAATGCGTGCATGATGCAAAGAAGAAGGCATGAGGATACATGCAAGAGAAAAGGTAGTAAAATGTAAAAAAAGAAAGCATGTGTGAAATATGTAAAATTCCATGGGCCTCTATGCAAAAAATCACATATCCTGATTAAAGGCTGAGATTCTGGGACTAAATCAGCAAAAATGCTTAGGAAAACACAATTTATGCAATTTGGAAAAAGTTGGGGGTTAATTGTGCAAAACTATGCATTTTTGGTCAAAATCAGATTTCCTAGGATCCAATCTACAATTTGGTCAGTAAAACATGTGTTTAATGCAATTCTGAGAAATTTAGGGTTAAATGTGTAAGAAAATGGACTTATGTTTGAAAACATGAAACTTCAGGGACTATTCTGCAAATTTACCCTAAAAAACATGCATTCAGTGTAAATTCAGTGAAGTTCATGGTTTATAATGCAATTCTGAACACATTTGAATAAAAATTTAAATCTACAGGGTTTAATTTGCAATTGTGCCAGAAAATCATGCATTCAGAATAATTTCAATGAAATCAGGGTTTTCTATGCAAATTATGGACTTAAGATGAATTAAAAGTAAATTAGAGGGTTTATGTCAAAAATTATAACCTGGAAAACATTAACAAAAATGTTCAGGGGTCACACTACAATTTTTCAAAACAAATCATTATTAAAAAGGTTAAAAACTAATGCATGGACCTAAAAGCAAAATGAAAGGACCTAGTTGCAAACAAAATAAAAGAAATAGAGTTTTTTTAAAGGAAGTTATTATTATTATTATTTTTTTTTTTAAAAGAACGACGGTCCTTGACGACGGAACCCCACCGTCGACGGCCATTTGGGATGTCTTTCCAGGCCATCCCGATGCCTGATCTGGCATCTAAGCCCATTGGGAACAAGGAGGAGGGAAGAGGGACACATCTAGCGGCTTCGATGAGGTGCTGGACGGTCAGAGGTTGCTTCCAACCTCCCTCACTGTCAACACGACTCTGGCGACTGCGTTGGGGAAGAAAGGGTTGCTGGTGGTGGTAGGGCTGCGATTCTGGGCTATTAGAGGCTTAGAGGCGCGGAGAGGAAGAGATTCTACCCCTCAGAGGCAGGAAAAGACGCCGCTCCTCATCCCTTGGATCCTGCTCGTCGTCGACCCGATCTTCTCCAGCGAGCTCGAATGCCGAGGTCGTTAGGGGCTGGAATTGGGGTGAGGAAGCTTTCGAAGGCTTTAGGGAGTGGTGAGGATGATTCCCTGATGCCTGGAGAGGGGCTGCAATGCGGGAGATGCATGGTCGAACTTCATTGTTCACCTTCTTCTCCGGTGATAGTGAGGGCGCATCCGACGATCTCTTCTTGGTGGCTACCAGACGAAATGTTGCAACGTCCAAAGGGGTGGAGAAGCAAGAGAGGATCTATCCTAACCAGATGGAGCATGCAAGGGCACGAATCATTCACTGGATTCTTGCCCCCACATCCTCCGTCGGAGAATCACGTTCGGTGACCCAAACTCCGCTTGATTCCGGCCAAGGGAACCACCTAGCTTTACTAGAATCAACTGGGGAAGATAAAGGAGCACCTAGGGAGCTAAATTAGAGAGAAATTGGGCTCTAATTAGAGCTTACCTGAGCTGGTAGTGATGGAGGTCGCCGAAGCTCGCCGGAGTTGGCCTGAACCTTGAATTCTTCTCCTCTTTAAGCTTCCTCTCTGATTTTTTACTCCTCTAGTGACTCTGGTTGGAAGAAAACTCTGTTGTTTCTCTCCTCTCAATTTGTCCATGTTTTTTCTCTCCATTTTTCCTCCTTTTTTTCCTCTTGCAAATGGTGGAGGGGTATTTATAGGCTTGCAATGACTAGGTAGTTTGTTATGGGTTGTTATGGTTAGTTAGAGGTTGTTATGGTAGAGTGGGAAGTAGTTATGGTTGTTACGGTGGAGTGAGAAGTGGTTAGGGTTGTTATGGTAGAGTGGGAAGTGGTTAGGGTTGTTGTGGTTGAGTGGGAAGTGGTTAGGTTTGTTATGTTGGAGTGGGAAGTGGTTAGGGTTGTTATGGTGGACTGGGAAGTGGTTAAGGTTTGTTTAGGTGGTGAGAGGTTGTTATGGGTTGTTAGGGTTTTGGATTAGGGTTAAGGGTTTAAGTTAGGGTTTTGAATTAGGTTTAGGGTTTTGGATTAGGTTTAGGTTAGTTTTAGGATTTTGAATTAGTTTGAAGGTTTTGGACTAAGTTTAGGGTTAGGATTTTGAATTTGATTTTGGTTAGTTTTAGGGTTTTGATTTAGTTTTAGGGTTTTGGACTAAGTTTTGGCTAGGTCTTAGGATTAGTGTCCAATTGCAAGCTTGTGGGGTGTCCACAGATACTCATGTTGTTGTTGTGAGCACTGAGGCTTGGGTGTCGTCGAGTGTGGAGGTATGACACTCTCTCCAAAGCACCGTGTGTGGATGATGCCATGAGGAGGCGTACCTTGTGATGGCCAGTGTAGGTGGGACACGTGCCTCATAGTTGATAGCATCTTGAGAGACAGGACAACCTTCCTAAGATGGGGTTGGCCTTGTGAGGGTTCTCCTGGTGGGAGAATCGTGAGACGACATAGCTCCTGCACAAGGTGGCACGCCGTGGCAGTGCAAACGTCGTTGGTGGCTCTTCGGTGGACTGCTTGTAGCCAGAGTTTGGTTGCTTGGCGTCGGGCTTCTTGACTCACCGTGTGTGGTTTTGGCCATTGAGGGTCGTGCTTGTGGTTTTGGGTTAGTAGAGCCCTGTTTGTGGTTTTGGTAGGTGTGGGCTTGGCTTGTGGGATTTGAAAAAAAATGATTTGCGAAATGAATTTAAAAGAAAATTGAATTATTGTTTTATTTTTTGCTATTTTTCATAGGGTGCATGCTGGGTGACTTCTGCCACTCATGCGTCTTCTTCATATTTTTGGGTTGCAGGTGTAGGCATGAAGAAGGTTTAGCATAGTGCATATAGTCCGGTGTCTCGTAGCCGCACACACAGTTTCCTAGTAGTGTGATATTTTTTGTTTAGTTTTAATTTTCCTTTAATTTAATTTGTTTATATTATTATGGGCAAATTGGAGCGTGATAGTTTGGGAAGCAGGGAAAGCTAAGTCCTTGCCACATTGGACCCTATAGGATAACCATAAGGGTCGGGGAAGTGGCCTATCAGTTGGACTTGCCTCCAGAGATCTCGGGTGTGCATAGTGTGTTTCACATCTCAATGTTGAGGAAGTGTTTGGCCGCTGAATCCCATGTGATTTCAGTCAAGTCAGGTGAGCTGCTGGAAGATTTGTCCATGGTGGAGGACACTGTGCGGATCCTTGATAGGAAGGAACAGGTCCTTAGGAACAAGGTGATACCTCTTGTACTAGTTTGATGGCAACACCATGGCGTTGAAGAAGCTACTTGGGAGCGAGAGGCAGACATGTGGTCCCAATACTCCCATTTGTTTAATCAGTGAATTTCGGGACAAAATTCTTTTGAAGGGGGTATGATGTAACATCAATGCCTAATTTTCCATTTAATGTAAAATCATGGAATTTGTTGTATTATTTGAATTTGGTTTATTATTGGTTAATCAAAATTGTGTTTGTTGTTGTGGTCTCTCCTAGTGTATTTGTGCTCTTGGTTTCCCCTGATTGTGTGACTTCTCCTGGCTTCCCTGTGGGTCTGTATGTGCATCTTGGGACCCGTGATTGGAGGTTAGACCCACTTGGTCTAGGCTTGCACTTGGTCAAAGGAGTCCAACCATGCCTTATGCACAAGACCCCCCTTCTCCACGCCCGTGACCCCTCTCCTTCATGCTCGTGAGCCCTAGTGGGAGAGCTACTCTTCCCGTCCCTTCCGTGGCAGAGAGGCTGACTGTGATGGCCGGCGGGATTCTGGGACATGGCAGGCAAGGAGGTGGAGATAAGGGGAGGTGGTGGTGGCAAGCGTTGGGGAACAAGTTGCGAGTGAGAGGGAGAAGGCTAGAGGTGAGCTGTGAGTGGGAGGAAAGCCTTTTGCTATAGGAGGTCGTGCGAGTGGAGGAGGCCTTTGTCGAGCCTCATAGGAGCATGTTGGGCTCATGGAGCTCGTTGGAGAAGGTATGTGTTCCCCCTCCCTCTTCCGTTCCTCAATTAAGGCCTATTAGAGTAAATTGATAGATCATGGATAAATGATGCAAAGTCATGTTTAAATAGTGAAAATGATGGGAATGAGATGAATAACATGTTTATGTTGAGATCATGCTATTTCATATTGATTTCATGGGGTTTTGCTAGTGATTTTGAATACATGCTATAGTAACCTCGTAAAAGCTCCATGTCATTGTGAATTTCTATAGAACAACATGCTTGATGGTTTTGTGTTTTGATTGAGGGGTTTAGAAGTAGACTTGGAGGTCTCCACCCCATGTTTTACTTGTGATTGATGTGGTAGATTAGATGGCTCTGCCCCTCGCTCCCATTTTGGGGAGAAGAGACGGCACCAGCTGGGGAGGTTTTCTGCAATCACAGAAAATGGTATGCCGAACTGGGTTTGGTATGCTGAAATGCACCTAGTTGGGTCCCCTAAGCCACTGATTCGGACGATCGAAGGTTTTTCAATCGACCAAATTAGAGGATTTCAGACAACTGATCAAGTTTGACCTACCGTTCTGGCAGGGAACTAATAAAACTAACAGAGATTCGGAATACCAAAATATTTCGTTGTTTGAATAAGGGATTTTTGGTCGACCGAAACTTTATTCGGTATGCCAAATCAGGACCTAGAGCTGCATTAAGAAATGCTCTGTAAAATGTTAATGAAATGAGATAAATGCATGCAAAAAAGTGTGAAATGTTTGGAAATGGGTGATGAGATGTTTCATCTACACATATTGTTTTAATAATGTTTCCATAAATTGTTAAACAAGGAAATGAATGTGGACCCATGAGAGGGGTGAAAACATGGTATGAAGAACCCTAAATTGAATAAGAATGTGAATGAATGGTTATGAGAACCAAAGATGAAAATATGAATAATGATGTGTGAGATTTACAAGGAGCTTTGTAAATGAAAACTGGTTTTTCCAAATGATTAAAAAAAAGGAAAATTACAAGTAGTTTTAAAAGAGATTTCCGAGATTTGTAGGAACCACATTTAGACCAAGGCTTGCCGATAGGGGTAGTGAGACCTCTAGAGATGTCGGGGACATGTCCTTGGTTGTAGTTGCTGAGTTGCAGTTAGGGGTAGGCGTCTCGAGATTGTGGTGGTATTGTAGGACCTAGGGTACAGTAGACTCGGACTACCCTCAATGCTGGTGTTGGTCGGGTCTAGGGTTAGAGTCCCCAGGTGCTCGGGCACCAGGGCGTCGTGAGGACGTACTCCGTGTTTTTACCAGTGAGGGTACATTTTGAGGCTACGGTCGAGGCGGTTGAACTCCAACGCAGGGTGGTTCATCGTTTACTGCAGTGTGGTGGGGGGTGGAGCCTCGACAATTGCTGGTGGCCAAGTCGATCGCTTGTGGCCAAGGTGATACGACTAGTTTTGAGATATGGATTAAGATTTGTGTTGGGCTAGTTCCCAGCCCTGGTTTGTTGTGATTTGTAATAATGGATTGAATGGTGGTTTGGGTTGGAAGTCTAGATGAAAATCGTATTCCTGATTTGTGCATAAAGATTTGTTAATGAGCATGAGATTTTCAAATGGGAAAGAAAAGAAAGTTTTGAAAATAGCATCTTCTATTGGTTTTACTGAATCGCGTGTTGGCTTTTCGATGATTGTGTTTTCTTGAGGTTTTCCCAAAATATGGAGTTTTTATCAGTTGTTTTGTTGTTGTTCTTGGGCCATGTACTGGGTGACATTCCTGTCACTGACATATGGCTTTCTTTTATCTTGTCTCAGGTGCTTAGAGGGAGGTGTAGTCTTATCTGGTGCATCACTTTGGTGCCACCTTCGCCGCACACAGGTCTGGGAGTTTGGCTTTATTTATTTAATTTTGTTAAAGTAGATTTAATTAGTTGCTTTGGGTAGTGTCTATACTGTTGTGTAACGTGAGGGCGTTACATTTTGCTCTACATGGCTCCTTGAAAATCTTGTCTTCTCGTAATTTTGTGTGGAACCAAGATTGTTCTTTGACTCTGGTTGATCCATCTCCATTTGTGGAAAGTCCTGTGTGCTCCAGTGAAGAGTGGAGGTAGGTTTCAAGGTGTAAGCCCAAATTGGCCATTCAAAAATTTTGCGACAAGGCAAGTAGGTGCTATAATTCTGATCTTCGGGGGCATATGAAATTTCATTGTAGGTTCAAGGGAAGGTGCTATAAATGCAAAACTGCTAACCACTCTGTTGCAATTTGCAGATTCCTTAGGGAGCACCAAATTTTTGAGTTGAGTAAAGATTTTAGCATGTTTGGACTAAAGCCTCACCATCCGATCCTCTTACTACCATCCGATGAGGCTTGTAATTAGCTTCTTTTTTTGTTCTCTTGTGCTATCATCACCTTCCTTTCCTCTCATGTCAGTAAAAACAACCTAGGGACTCACCTTTCTTCCAACTAACCAGATAATATTGACTAGGAAATCCATGATTTCGCATTGAGAAATTTTTTTCTCAAGTATATCAATACGTCTGTTAGGGATGAGGCCCTTAGAGTCTATGGGGCTTCTTTGGTCTCGCTCCCAACGTCCTTCGCCCCCTCGTCAGTTCATTCAAGTGCCGTACTTACTCTTTGGGAAGAGGGTTTGTGGATCAGACTTGAGGGTATTCCTCATCATCTCTCGAGTGTCAACCTATTCCATCATATGGTTAGGGACTTCGCGAAACTTCTAGAAGTTGACTTCAATCTAGATAAGGCAAAATTTCTAGGCTTTGCTAGAGTTAGAATAAGACATCTTGTAGGAAAGGATATTCTTGATATTAAGTACTTTGCTTTCGCTAAGTATGTCTACCCTATTTGCTTTTGTCGGATTTGGGATATCTGCTCGGATTTGGGATATCTGCTCCTCAGCTAACACATCTTGGACCAACTCCTTTGCCTCTTTATCCATAAAAAACTCTTCTTGTAGAGGCCCGCTGAAACCATCTAGGAAACCCTTAAAAACAATAATAGTTGGAAGAGGAAGACCAACAAAATTCCCAGGTCAGGGGGTAATGTCTGGACTTGTAAGGCTGACGGAGTCCTAGGTAATCCCTCCTCTACTACACCTACCATTGCTATTGATTTAGTGGGTACCTTGACTAAACGATCTCTATTGGGAGAGATCGGTCCAGTACCAACCTCCAAGCACTAGAGGGGAGATCTTCACCCCTTACAAAATTTGACCCTAGCAATTCTTCTTTACTTTGTACTTCTACCACTACTTGTGCTATTGTCAATCAAGTAGAAGTGTCTAGTTACCTTCCTCTTCCTCCCCCCAATCATGGGGACAACTCTGATGCACTACTCCATGCGGCTACATCCAACTATGTTGCCACAGAAATTAAGGCTCGAAAACTAAACAACGAAAAGGTCAAAAAAGTGCATGCAGTGATCGATAGTATTGATGTTGATGAGCTTGGTGACATTGTTGGAGATTCTGTATTGGGTTCGTTCTCAGTATTCGTTACCCTTGGCCAATTTATAACATTTCTTGATGTGTTGGGAGCATGGATGCTCTGATCCTCTAAATATTGGATCATTATGATTATTTTATCTTGGAATATTAGGGGGTTGGGAAGTATTGGCAAACATAGGGAAGCTAGAAACATTGTTTGTATTAGGAAATGTGATATTTTGATTATTTCTGAAACCAAAGTTGGTAGTCATTCCCCTACGATGTTTTGTACCTTAGGTGGTGGGAGGTTAGATAAATGAGAAGTGTTGCCCTCTCAAGGAGCTTCTAGTAGTATTCTCATTGGGTGGAATACTAGCCTTCTACATAGAATTACATATATTTCGGCCAATTTTAGTCTTTCTATTCAATTCAAGAACTTATTTGACTCTTTTGAATGGTAGCTTATAAGTGTCTATTGGCCTTGTACTTCTGATCTTAAGCCACAGTTTTTGAATCAACTCGGACAACTCCAAGTTGTCATGGATAGTTGTTGGGTTATCGGAGGTGATTGCAACATCACCAGATTTTCTGATCAACACTCTAATAACTCAGTAGTCACCCCTATTATGTCTAAGTTTAATGATTTTATTGCTTTAGGCAATCTAATAGATTATTCTCCAAATAACAGTTTGAATACCTGGTCAAATTTCTAAGACAATCCAATTATGGTGAAACGGATAGATTACTTATTTCTACTGGGTTGGAGTCCCATTTTTCTAAATCTATCTACTCAGCCAAGGCTCGGACTATTTCAGATCATGTTCCCATTAGACTTGATACTGAGCCTCCTAGTTGGAGACCTTTCTCATTTAAGTTTTATAAATACTGGACCCTCTTAGATGGCTTTTATGAGTTTGCATCAAATTGTCTGAATTCCTTTTCTTCTACTTTTGACCAAATTGATAGGCTTGCGCATAAGCTTAAAGTACTAAAGATTGAAATTAAGAAGTGGGTTCCCTTTAAGATGGTGGATAGGAGTTCCAGACTCTTAGAGATTGAGTCTATAATCTAGGATATTGATCAACATATAGAGTCCTACCCCATTACCCCTATCTTGTAGTCTAGAAAGCAAGCTCTCAAAAAAGAACACTATAACTTACTCTTAGAACAAGAAATCTACAAGAAACAAAGATCTAGGGTCTAGTGGCTAAGGGAGGAGGATCTTAACACAACCTTCATTCACAAAGTGGTCAATGGTAGAAGAAGAATCAATACTATTTCATTCCTACTTATTAATGGGGAGATAATGGAATCTCCTCAAAGAATTTGCATTGAAATTGAGAAGTACTTCTGCTCTATCTTTAATAAACTTTAGGAGCCTACAGGGGATCTGAATTGGGATTCACTCTGTCTTTCTAAAATCTTAGATCCTATTCTTAAGGAAGGAACTTTCACTGAGGAGGAAATTAAAACTAGCACTCTTGGTCTTACAAGGGAGAAATCCTCAGAACTTGATGACTTCCTTATTTATTTCTTTCAATACTTTTGGGAGGATATTATGTCAAATCTGTTTGCAATATTTGAATACCTACATGAGTCAATGGATCTAAACATTTTAAAAGGCATCAATCAAACTTTTATTACTTTAATTCCTAAGAAAGATAGAGCAGAAAGTAGCTCGAACTTTAGACCGATTAGTTTGTTGAATAGTAGTTATAAAATCATTTCTAAGTGTCTTCCTAACAGACTTTGTCCTATTCTGGATTCCTTGATTGATAATAATCAGAGTGCCTTTCTGCCAGGTAAAAGTATTTTTGATTGTTTCATGGTAGCCCAAGAAACAATCCATTACTTGCATCAATCTAGGATGCCTGGTATTGTACTTAAGCTAGACTTTGAGAAGACTTTTGATAATGTAAATTTGAAATTTTTAATAAATGTACTTATGGGTCTTGGATGTGGGGATAAATGGTTGTCTTGGATAAAAATATGTATTAGTACGGTTAAATACTTTGTTTTAATGAATGGATCTCCAAAAGGTATTTTTGGAGCGTCAATTGGACTTCTGTAGGGTGATCCACTGTCGCCTCTTCTTTTTATTGTAACCACTTAGGTGCTCAATAGAATGTTAGTCCTTGGGCACCAGAATAATTTTATCTCAGAAATTCAATTTCTTAGAGCAAGACCCAATGTCCTTAATATCCAATATACTGATGATACTGTATTAATTTTGTCTCCCTTGGATGATTGTCTAATTAATGTTAAAAGAATATTGGGATGCTTCCAAGCCAGTTCTGGGCTTAGGATAAATTTTCATGAATCCTCCATCTCTGGCATTGGTATTTCTCATGAGAAGATTGAAAGATGTTGTGATGTACTAGGATGTAAGTCAGAATCTTTAATCATCCCTTTACACTACAGGAAAGCCTCATATAATGATTGGGCTCCAGTTCCAAACAAATTAACATCTAAAATTGCACATGGAAGGTAAAGTTTCTATCAATTGGGAGTAGACTAACATTGGTCATCTCTATGGGATCTTCTATTCCCACTTCTTCTTCTTTTTTCTGTTTTACACTTGGTGGTCAAAGTGGAGAGAGAGATTGACTATATTAGGTGCAGGTTCCTATGAAATGTATCTTCCAACATCGAAAAAGGCTTTCACCTTGATAAGTGGTAGAATCTTTGTAAAGCTAAAGAAAATGGTGGCTAGGTTATTATTAATATTAGAAGCTTTAACAATGCTTTAAAATGTAAATTACTCTGGCAATTTTTATTAGGGAATTCTAATCTTAAGTGTCCTGGTCTAATCAAAGCTTATTATTTTTCTGAAATAAGGTAGGATCCTCGCTAAATGTTGGATCTAACACTAGTTCTCCTCTATGGCAAGAACATAGAAAATGTTTTCTCATATTGAATACCTTTACAAAATTTTCAATGCATATTGGGGAAAATACAATATTCTGGGAGAATAAGTGGGTTGATAATATCTCCTTAAAACATGCTTTGCTTGACCGTTTTACTCTATCTAATACGAAAAAAGGAACTGTTCAAAAATTTTATAAAAAGTTTCATTCTGATTTTACTAGTCTATTTAATAATTCATCTAATACTACTACTGATTTTGAACTACTACAAACTCAAATGAACTTGTTTTCAGATATTCATCAGAATTTAAATCTCAATGACGATACTGATGATTTGATTTGAAATGCATCCTCAGATAATTTATTCTCAATTAAAAATTGTTATGGGTTTCTCCTTATGAATGGTATTTGGAAGAGTTGGGCCCCTTTAAAAATAAAGATAATTTAAGTGGGTTAGTTCTTCATGACAAAATTCTTTCAAGTAGGCCTGTAAACGAGGAGGGTATTTACCCGCAACCTACCCCGACCTACACAGCTTTATATGAGTAAGGATTAATATATTTTTACCTAATTATCCATTTATCCGTCACTCGCTTTACCATGTTCTCATACGGTACGGGTGAGGGTCATCATCTACCCATCACCCGTCTACTCGTTTAACCGTTATATAAGATAGGGAGGATAATTTGTATTATCGTAGATAATTTATCTTCTATCATTATTATTGTCTTCAAACACATTATTTTAATATGATAAACATTTATCTGCTTAAACATTCTTAAATTTGGTGTTACTATCTTCTATGTATCATTCGAATTTAATTAGATAAACATTTGTATACTTAAGAATTTTATTTTTTTCTTAAACATAAATCTACGTAATTACCTATTTACCCTACCCATTCTATATCCTACCATGGGTAATTGGGCAGGTAAGGGTAGAAACTTAGAGATTGCAGGCCTATATCTACCTCGTTACCCGTTAGAATTTAAATGATAAGGATATGGGTAAGGCTTTATCTGCCCTGTACCCTCCCCAATTACAGGTTGGAACCTTTAACTTATAAAAAAAGAGATGGTTGGAACCTTTAACTTGTGTTTCTTGTGGATTTAGTAGTGAATCCTCTTGTCTTATTTTGCTCCACTGTCCTTTAGCATTGGACCTATGGAATGTTTTTCAATATATTTCCTATTATTTATCCAACATCTCAACTGCAAAAGTATTTTCTTTGTTTACTCATGATAAACATAATACATGTAAGAAGGGTTCGAACATGCTTGTTTTGGCCATTTTTTGGACTTTTGGTTGGAGAGAAACATGATTTTCAAGAATTTATTTAGGCTAGTGAATTACATTCTTTTTAATATAGTTTCACTTCTTAGATCTTGGACAAATAATTTGAGTATAGGGCAGGTGGCAGTGGATATTTCAAAGGCTATAGAGCTCATGCAATAGAATTGGAATCAGCACCATGCTATAAATGTTGCCTAGGTTATTGCTACATTTACTGAGTTAGCTTATGTTATGCCTGGAACTTCTCCTCATGTTTCCAATAACTTGGCCAATCAAGCAATGTTGCCGTTGCCTATGATCCTTTCCACCCAGATAAATGATTTTGTGGTCTGATGGTGTCAGTCATTTTTGGAAACTTTTGGTCATGATGTGATTTTGGACTTCTAATTCATGGGATTGTAATTTTGAGGGCCAATGTTTCGTATTTTAGGATTTGATTATTTGTATTTTGGTATGTCATACTTTATTCACTTGGTGGTGGTTTTCATAGCCAAGTGCTTATATTATATATAATCAACTATCGTTTGCAAAAAAACAAAATCACTTTACAGGCGTGTACATCTATGTAAGACATACGATGCATATTTGGGCATATGACCAAAGGATTGCAAATGTTCAATTGTCACGCGCATAGCTTAGCTCAAGTGGCCTACCCAATAGTAACTCATTTTCCTATATATCTATCTTTAATCTTCAAATTATTTGATATGACACTAAACATACTGAAGTACTTCAAGACTAACATACATAATTACATCTGTCTCATGACATTACATTCTCTCCTATTTAATCTCTTAAACTCCTTATCAAGAGTCACACTAGGATCACCAAGAGATGTAGAACTCTAGAGTAACTTGTACATGGCTTAAAAGTGATTCCCACCAACACACTTAGGTATAGCACTTATAGCCTTATACAACACTTAACTCTTATACTTCCAACTAGTTTCCTACTCTCATACCATCTTGTCATGTCTTGAGCCAAAGCTTAGTGGCCTAGCTAGGTTCGTGATGAGCCCACAACACTACTGTTCTAAAAAAAACTTTAGTATGACCGCTCATTACAAATGAAAATGCTTAAGTCGTAAGCTACTTTAGTAGCAACATAATTTGTTATATACTTGTTTTAGATCTATGAATTATCTAGTGTACAACTAAACATGATGAAGTACCTCAAACACATCCTAGAGAATTACATGGATACATATGACATTGTGTAGACACCACCATATGCTTGCAATTGGACGAAACCCAAACAAGACAATAAAAAAACCAAACAAAACCATAAAAAAAAAACAAAAGAAACCCTAAAAAACCAAACAAAACCATAAAACCCTAAATAAACCATAAAAAAATTTAAAAAACCCTTAAAACCCTAGAAAACCCCTAAAAACCAAACAAAAACATAAAAACAAAAAAAAACCCCTAAAAAATCATAAAAACCCTAGAAAACCCCAAAAAAAACAAAACAAAACATAAAACCCTAAATAAACCATAAAATTAGTAAAAAAACCCTAAAAATCATAAAAACCCTAAAAAACCAAATAGAACCCTAAAAACCCTAAAACAACCCCTAAAAACACTAACTAAACCCTAAAAGCCCCAGAATTAATCCATAACCCTAAGATTAATTCAAAATTCTAAATAAAACCCAAAATCAAATCTACAACCCTAGAATTGATCCAAAACCCAGGATTAATTCAAAACCTTAAAAACCCTAAATCAAAAAATTAAAATTAAATTTCAAACTCTAACAACCATAATCACTTCCCACTTCACTCCAACAACTTTAATCACTTCCCACTTAACTCTAACTACCTTAACCACTTCCCACTTCTTCCTTAACAACCTTAACCACTTGCCACTTCATTTTAACCACCTTAACCACTTCCCACTTCATCTAAACCACCTTAACCACTTCCCATATCACTCTAACCACCTTATGTACCTCCCACTCTAACCATAACAACCAACCAAGTCATTTCGAAGCCTATAAATACCCCCCCATTTGCAAGGAAAAAAGAAAAGGAAAGAGGAGAGAAATAAAAACTTGGAAAATATGAGAGGAGAGCCATCAAAGCCTTTTCCTCCCAACCAGAGCAACCAGAGAGATCCAGGAGCAGAGAGGAGGCTAGAGGAGGAGAAAAATCTAAGTTTCCAGCCATCTCCGGCGAGCTCCGATGACCTCTGGCAAGCTCCGACAGCCAACTCCACTGCCAGACCAGGTATGCCCTCCACTAGCCTCAATTTACTTCAAAAATGGTTTCCTAGGTCTCCCAATTCCTTCCCCAATCGATTCCAATAGAGCTGGAGGTGTTCCTTGGCCGAAATCATGGCTTTAGGCCTCACCGGAGCTCTTCTCCGGCGATAGAGGTGGGGGCATGAATCCAATGGTCGTTTCGTGCCCCAAGGTGCTCGAACTTCTCCCCTTAGTCTTCCACCTATTTCTCTGAACCTTTGGATGCCTCGTCGAGCCCTCGCTAAGCCTCCAATAGAGGATTACCGGAGTCGGGCTTTGTCACTGTTGCTGGGGAAGACAACTGGTAACAGGGCGTGATCGAGTGCCTCCAGCTCCGTCGTGCCTCTCCAAGCCTCCAAAAACATTCCCCGACATGCCCCCAGCACTACAGAGCCATCAAAGCTCCGTTTAATGCCCTAAACGCCCTCCACAGTCAAGCTCGTTGGAGTTGGATCGGGTCAACGGCGAGTGAGGCCCAGGGAACAAGGAGTGGTGTTATTCTTGCTTCTAGAAGAGGGGAAATGTTCCACTCGTCGCCTCCAAACCTCCAGCAACCTTGAAATGCCGCGCAAGAGCCCTCTGGAACCAGCTTCTTCCTCAACGTCGTTGCTGGAGTCGCGTCGACGGCGAGGGAGGTGAGAGGCCAACTCCAGCCGTTGAACCTCAGATCCAGACCATTGAATCTTCTCCCCTCTTTCTCCTCTTGCTCCCAGTGGAGCCTGATGAGTGATTAAGCATCGAGATGCCCCAGAAGAGTATCACAAGTAGTCGTCGTCTTTTTTTTCTAATAAAAAAAATAAAAATTTGTTTTTTGTTTTAAATAACTTCTGATACTTTTGTTTTCATATAGTTAGATCCTTATTTCTTACAGATAGGTCCTTTTTTCCATTCTTTTAGGTCCCTACATATATTCTTAAGTCATTTAAATAATATTTGTCTTGAAGTATTGGAGAGGAACCCCCGTAAGTTCTTAATAACGTTTTCCAGGCTTAAAAGTTTGACAAAAAACCCTAGAGTTTCTTTTCATGCATTTAAGTACAGAAGTTTTGCATTTAAGACCCTGAGCTTTACTGAAACTATTTTGAATGCATATTTTTCTGTCAAAATTGCAAGTTAAACCCTAAGAATTCAAATATTTGCTCAAATGTGACCTGAATTGCATTTTAGCCCCTGAATTTTACTGATTTCTCACTGAATGCATGTTTTCTAGGGTAAATTTACATGTCAGTCCTTGAAACTTTCTATTTTTAAACATGGACTCTTTTTCTTGCACATTTAACCCTGAATTTTTGCAGAATTGCATTAAATACATGTTTTAAGCGAAAAATTGCATTTTAACCCCTAAAAATATTGAATTTGACCAAAAATACACAGTTTTGCACATTTGACCCTAGATTTCTTCAAAATTACATAAAATGTGTTTTGCTATGTATTTTTGATGATTTAGCCTCAGAATTTCAGTTTTCATTCAAAATTTGGGAATTTTGCACAAAAGCCCTTGGGATTTACACTTTTTACTCACACATGCATTTTGTACATTTTGTTGCTATTTTTCATGCATATTTTCTCGTGCTTTCTTCCTTACATCGTGCACGCATTTATAACTCATTTCAAGCTCGATTTTTCCATCATTTCCTAGATTTCTTCTGACTTTCACGAGTTTGATTTGATTTGGCTTTCCATCGCCTAAGGGCGTATATTAACAAGCTTGACATTGCCGACATTGTCCCGAATGAGGATTATTTTCCCCAATTTGATTTTCTCAGATTTCTTCGAGTTTCTGCTGATTTACGTGATGCTTTTCAAAAGTTTCTCGATTTTCACGATTTTCCTCTTCGCCCACGGGCGTACAGTAAAGTGGCATTATCAATGCCTACATTTGTCCCTCAGATTATCATTTTTTCTTTTCTCTTCTTCAGTTCTTTGATTTGGCATGTTTTTCTAGTCATCTTTAGCATGTGCACTCAGAATAGACAAGCATACACACAATAGACCATTGGCAAGTAGGAAACCTGGAAACACTGAGTTCCTTGGACGCATGGGGGTGCTCAACCCCATCCCCATGCGTAACAAGAATCCGTACCCTTTCTCTGGCCCACATTGATTTGTGTATTTCATCCATTAGGTACGGTGCATACATGTTTTCTTCACCTTGTTTTCTTTTTGTTTTTCCTCTGTGTTTGGTTTTTCTTGTCTTTCCATTAAAAGATTAGGTGGTGACTCCTTTTCTTATCTTTTTTTGGTGTTTCCAAGTGTAGTCTTCTTCACCAGATTCACCATCTTCGCTATGACTGTATCAGGACTCCTTGTGTGCTTCCACGCACCGTAGGAGAGCCGTGCAGGGTTCCACCGGCATGGTCACACATTGGTCATTAGACACAGTTCAATTGTATTTCATTAGGTTTTAGCTAAATGTAGGTGTGACCATGTCGGCGACTACTTCATGCGAGACTCAAAAGAACGAATGCAAGAGACTAATAAAATCACGACGAAAACTAAACAAAAGGCAAAAGGATAAGGAAAGTAAAGGAGTCACCACCAAGCCTATTTGGAGTTGGGAGACGAGGAAAACCGAATGTAGGAAAAATATAGAAAAATGATGCAAATGTAATGTGATGCTCTATGCCTAATGGATGTGACACATGATCATTACGTGCTAAAGAAATGGTAAGGACTCCGATTACATGTGGAAAAGGTAGTCACACCTCCACACACTCGACAAGTTGGTCTTTCTTAGCTAACTCGCTCACATGTGTGGCTATGTCGGCATATGGATGCCATTTTTGTATGCCCAAGGGCAATATGAGATGCTTGAAAATATGTGCCTGTAGACACCTCATATGCTTGCAATTGGACCTAGTCCTAAACCCTAGTCCTAACCTTAGACCTAGCCAAAACCCTAAAACTAATTCAAAACCCTAAAACTAACCTAAACCTAATCCAAAACCATAAACCTAATTCAAAATCCTAAATCTAATTCAAAACTCTAACTTAAACCCAAAACCTAACCCTAAACACTAATCCAAAACCCTAGCAACCTATGACAACCTCTAACCATCTAAACAACCCTAATTACTTCCCACTCCACCATAACAACCTTAACTACTTCCCACTCTACCATAACAACCTTAACTACTTCCCACTCTACCATAACAACCCTAACTACTTCCTATTGCCCCATAACAACCTTAACTACTTCCCACTCCACCATAACAACCCTAACCACTTCCCATTCTACCATAACAACCTCTAACTAACCATAACAACCCATAACAAACTACCTAGCCATTGCAAGCCTATAAATACCCCCTTATTTGCAAGGGAAAGAAAGAGGGAGGAAAAAGGAGAGAAAAAACATGAAATTATTGAGAGGAGAGCAACCAAAGAGTTTTCTTCCAACCAAAGCCACTAGAGGAGTAAAAAATCAGAGAGGAAGCTCAGAGAGGAGAAGAATTCAAGGTTCTGGCCAACTCCAGCGAGCTTCGGCGACCTCCATCATTGCCAGCTCAGGTAAGCTCTAATCAGAGCCCAATTTCTCTCCAATTTTGCTCCCTATGTCCTCCTCTGTCTTCTTCAGTCGATTCCAGTAAAGCTAGGTGGTTCCCTTGGCAAGAATCAGGCGGAGTTTGGGTCACCGGACGCGATTCTTCGGCAGAGGAGGTGGGGGCACGAATCCAGTGAATGATTCGTGCCCTAGCGTGCTCCATCTGGTTAGGATAGATCCTCTCTTGCTTCTCCACCCCTCTGGATGCCGCAACATTTCCTCTGGAAGCCACTAGGAAGAGACCACTGGATGTGCCCTCACCGTCGTCGGAGAAGAAGGTGAATAGTGAAGTTCGACCGCGCATCTCCTACGTCGCTGCCCCGCTCCGAGCATCAGGGAATCTTCCTCACCTCTCCCTCAAGCCTTCGGAAGCTTCCTCACCCCGATTCCAGCCTCGAACGACCTCCACAGTTGAGCTCGCCGTAGAGGATCGGGTAGACGGCGAGCAGGATCTAGGGGATGAGGAGTGACATCTTTTCCTACCTCTAAGGGGTAGAATCTCTTCCTCTCCACTCCTTCGAGCCTCTAATAGCCCAGAATCGCCGCTTCTCCACCTTGAACAAACCTTTCTTCCCCGACGCCATCACCAAAGTCATGTCGACGGTGAGGGAGGTGGGAAGCAACCTCCGACCGTCCTGTGCCTCATCGGAGCCGCTAGATGTGTCCCTCTTCCCTCTTTCTTGCTCCCAGCGGGCTTGGATGCCAGATCAGGCATCGAGATGGCCTGGAAAGACATTCCAGATGGCCGTAGACGGCGGGGTTCCGTCGTCGGATGTCGTTGTTCTTTAAAAATAATAATAATAATAATAAAACTTCTTTTAAAAAACTCTATTTCTTTTATTTTGTTTGCAACTAGTTCCTTTCATTTTGCTTTTATGTCTGTGCATTAGTTTTTAACCTTTTTAATAATGATTTGTTTTGAAGAATTGCAGTGTGACCCCTGAACATTTTTGTTAATGTTTTCCAGGTTCTAATTTTTGATATAAACCCCCTGATTTACTTTTAATTCATCTTAAGTCCAGTGCTCACAACAACAACATGAGTATCTATAGACACACCATACGCTTGCAATTGGACACTAAACCCAAGACCTAGCCAAAACTTAGTCCAAAACCCTAAAACTAACCTAAATCAAATTCAAAATCCAAAACCTAAACCCTAAACCTAGTCCAAAACCTTAAAACTAATTCAAAATCCTAAAACTAACCTAAATCTAATCCAAAACACTAAACCTAATTCAAAATCCTAAATCTAATTCAATACCCTAACTTAAACCCTAAACCTAACCCTAAACCCTAATCCAAAACTTTAATAACCCATAATAACCTCTAACCACCTAAACAAACCTTAACCACTTCCCATTCCACCATAACAACCTTAACTACTTCCCACTCCACCATAACAACCCTAACCACTTCCCACTCCACCATAACAAACCTAACCACTTCCCACTCCACTATAACAACCTTAACTACTTCCCACTCCACCATAACAACCCTAACCACTTCCCACTCTACCATAACAACCCTAACCACTTCCCACTCCATCGTAACAACCATAACTACTTCCCACTCTACCATAACAACCTCTATCTAATCATAACAACCCATAACAAACTACCTAGCCATTGCAAGCCTATAAATACCCCTCTTCCATTTGCAAGAGGAAAAAAGGGTGGAAAAATGGAGAGAAAAAGCATGGAAAAATTTATAGGAGAGAAACCAAAGAGTTTTCTTCCAACCAAAGTTACTAAAGCAGTCAAAAATCAAAGAGGAAGCTTAGAGAGGAGAAGAATTCAAGGTTCAGGCCAACTCTGGCGAGCTCCGACGACCTCCATCACTGCCAGCTCAGGTAAGCTCTAATCAGAGCCCAATTTCTCCCTAATTTACCTCCCTAGGTGCTCCTCTATCTTCCCCAGTCGATTCCAGTAAAGCCAGGTGGTTCCCTTGGCCGGAATCAAGTGGAGTTTGGGTCGCTGAACGTGATTCTCCGATGGAGGATGTGGAGGCACGAATCCAGTGAATGGTTCATGCCCTGGCATGCTCCATCTGGTTAGGATAGATCCTCTCTTGCTTCTCCACCCCTCTGGACGCCGCAACATTTCCTCTGGACACCACCACGAAGAGATTGTCAGACGTGCCCTCACCGTCACTGGTGAAGAAGGTGAACAATGAAGTTCGACCACGCATCTCCCGCATTGCAGCCCCTCTCCGAGCATCATGGAATCTTCCTCACCACTCCCTCAAGCCTTCGGAAGCTTCCACACCCTGATTCTAGCGTCGAACGACCTCCACAGTCGAGCTCGCTAGAGAACATTGGGTCCACGATGAGCAGGATCCAAGGGATGAGGAGCGGCGTCTTTTCCTGCCTCTAAGGGGTAGAATCTCTTCCTCTTCGCGCCTCTGAGCCTCCAATAGCCCAGAATCGCCGCCCTACCACCTCAAGCAACCCTTTCTTCCCCAACGCCGTCGCCAGAGTCGTGTTGATGGCGAGGGAGGTGGGAAGAAACCCCTCATCGGAGCTGTTGGATGTGTCCCTCTTCCCTCCTTGTTCCCAATGGGCTTGGATGCCAGATCAGGCAACGGGATGGCCTGGAAAGACATCCCAAATGGTCGTCGACGGTGGGGTTCCGTTGTCGGCGACCGGCGTTCTTTTTCTTTTTTTAAATAAAATAATAAAAACTTCTTTAAAAAAACTCTGTTTCTTTTATTTTGTTTGCAACTAGGTCCTTTCATTTTGCTTTTAGGTCCTTGCATTAGTTTTAAACCATTTTAATAATGATTTGTTTTAAAGAATTGTAGTGTGACCCTTGAACATTTTTGTTAATGTTTTCCAGGTTCTAATTTTTGACATAAACTATCTGATTTACTTTTAATTCAACGTAAGTCCATAATTTGCATAGAAAACCCTGATTTCATTGAAATTGTTCTGAATGCATGATTTTCTGTCACAATTGCAAATTAAACCCTGTAGATTTAAATTTTTACTCAAATGTGTTCAGAATTGCATTTTAAACCTTGAACTACATTGAATTTACACTAAATGCATGTTTTTTAGGGTAAATTTGCATAATAGTCCCTGAAGTTTCATGTTTTCAAACATAAGTCCATTTTCTTGCACATTTAACCCTGAATTTCTTAGAATTGCATTAAACACATGTTTTACTGACCAAATTGCAGATTGGACCCTAGGAATTCTGATTTTGACCAAAAATGCACAGTTTTACACAATTAACCCCCAACTTTTTCCAAATTGCATAAAATGTGTTTTCCTTAGCATTTTTGCCGATTTACCCCCAGAATCTCCGCCTTTATTCAGGATATGTGATTTTTGCACAAAGGCCCCTGGAATTTTACATATTTCACACATGCTTTCTTTTTGTACATTTTACTACCCTTTCTCTTGCATGTATCCTTATGCCTTCTTCTTTGCATCATGCACGCATTTCCAACTCATTTCAAACTTGGTTTTCACATTATTTTCGAGACTTCTTTCGATTTTCACAATTTTGATTTGATTTGGATTTCCATCGCCCGTGGGTGTATATTAATAGGCTTGACAATGCCGACATTGACCTGAATGAGGATTATTTTCTCCAATTTGATTTTCTCGGATTTCTTCAAGTTTCTTCTAATTTACGTGGTGCTTTCCGACTATTCTCGATTTTCACGATTTTCCTCATCGCCCAAGGGCGTACAGTAAAGTGGCATTTTCAATGCCTACCGTGTCCCCCATATTATCATTTTTTCTTTTTTATTCATTTCGTTTCTTTGATTTGGCATATTTTCACAGTCATCTTAGGCATGTGCATTTAGAGTAGACAAGCATACACACAACAGACCATTAGCAAGCAGGAAACCTAGAAAGACTGAGTTCTTCGAGCATATGGGGGTGTCTAACCCCTTTCCCATGCGTAATAAGAATCCTTACCCTTTCTTTGGCCTGTATTGATTTATGCACTACATCCATTAGGCACAGAGCATACATATGTTTTCTTCGCCTTGATTTCTTTAGATTTTCCTTTGTGTTTGATTTTCCTCGTCTTTCCATTAAAAGACTAGGTGGTAACTCCTTTTCTTTATCCTTTTCGTATCTTTCTTTGGTGTTTCCAAGTCTAATCTCCTTCTCCGGATTCACCATCTTTGCCATGAGCATATCGGGGCTCCTCGTGTGCTTCCATGCACCTTAGAGAGCCGTGTAGGATTCCACTGACATGGTCACAATGCCCTTTAAAGTATTCCTAACAAATAGCTGCTTATTGCTATGCAAGTGTAGTGGAAAACATGTAAGGGCAGAAAATAATGCAGCCTAATGCTTAGCCACGCTATACATGTTTAGAATTGGGCACTCATGCATGGGATTTGTGCTGGTACGACCCACTCTAGAGGTATGCAGGCTCATCGCACCCAATTCTCAAAAACTTCATATAGAAAGCATCATATGCCTAACGAATGCAGACCAAATGCAAATATATGCATATACGATGCTAGATGTCATGCAAAAGTGTGGGTAAAGTATGCAAGAAGAATAATCAGGAACACAAAATCCAAAAGCAGACAAGATTAACTGTGCATATTAGATCTCAGCCCTACAGTCCAGACCCTAGGCTGAGATTCTGGGACTAAATCAGCAAAAATGCTTAGGAAAACACAATTTATGCAATTTGGAAAAAGTTGGGGGTTAATTGTGCAAAACTATGCATTTTTGGTCAAAATCAGATTTCCTAGGATCCAATCTACAATTTGGTCAGTAAAACATGTGTTTAATGCAATTCTGAGAAATTTAGGGTTAAATGTTTAAGAAAATGGACTTATGTTTGAAAACATGAAACTTCAGGGACTATTCTGCAAATTTACCCTAAAAAACATGCATTCAGTGTAAATTCAGTGAAGTTCATGGTTTATAATGCAATTCTGAACACATTTGAATAAAAATTTAAATCTACAGGGTTTAATTTGCAATTGTGCCAGAAAATCATGCATTCAGAATAATTTCAATGAAATCAGGGTTTTCTATGCAAATTATGGACTTAAGATGAATTAAAAGTAAATTAGAGGGTTTATGTCAAAAATTATAACCTGGAAAACATTAACAAAAATGTTCAGGGGTCACACTACAATTTTTCAAAACAAATCATTATTAAAAAGGTTAAAAACTAATGCATGGACCTAAAAGCAAAATGAAAGGACCTAGTTGCAAACAAAATAAAAGAAATAGAGTTTTTTTAAAGGAAGTTATTATTATTATTATTTTTTTTTTT
>JAMKQA010000433.1:0-48280 GCA_024699735.1 Posidonia australis
CCAATCCCCCTACAATTCCATATGATTGTATTAATCATGACTCTCACTATCAGAGAGGTGTGTTTGACTAAAGAACTTAGAGGAAGTTCTAGTCTTGCTCCTGAGGTTATATCTCACATTGTTCAACTTGGCTACTTTAGGTCGTTTTATCTCAATATCCAATAACATTACCCCATCTTTAGATAGCATCTCTAGAATCCTGGACCTAGAATCTGACACATACCCTTCATCATCTGGGGTTTCTTCCGAGTGTAAATCCATCCCAGGAACCTAGGATAGGTCGTTGGATTTGGAGACTTCCTCATTGGCTAACTCTAATTCAGAAGAGTAAAGCATTACTGCCTGCTTATTAGTCTCAATAAGGGCTGGGTCAGAGTAGTGCCTGTACCAAAAGCCTCCAGACAGATTGGGGCCTTCATCACTGCTAGGATCATGATTTTCCACCAGTATTTCCCTAAAATCCATCACCAATTGAGTAGCAACAGCAATAAGGGCTGGACAAGCGGCCTTAATCTTAGCCATTGAGTAATGCGCTTCTCTTAGCTGCTTGATGTCATCCTTAATACTCCTTCTAGCACCAAAAAGGTGAAGCTCATCTGAGGTACTATGGCTTGGAAGTAGTCTTTTAGCTTGAGAGAGACCTTCTACCTTGATTACTAAACTCCTAGGACAAGATTGGTGGTTGTTAACAGCTTTCCCCCCTTCTGCATCATTAACCAAACCCTGTAACATCGAATTCCCTATTATCTCTCCGTCAGGAAGAACATCAAGCTCAGGTACTACTGGCGAGAAACAACTTTTTAACTCCCTTATACTATAATCAGCCCCAAGGCAGAGCCTCACTTCTTTAGCAATATCTTCCTTTGTTCCCAATATGTTGATATCATCAGGATCAAAAACCTCCTTCCCTCCAAGGCTTAGACTCTGCCTAACATCCGCCTCAACAGCTGGTTGCTCATACTTTTCCATAAACTTGGCTTGCTTATGGAGAAAATTCTCCAACCTTTTATTCTATAACTCCCAAGGCAGGTCGTCCTCAACTTGTAACGTAGATTTTCCAAGGGAGGGATTGGATCCTTCCAAACTTCCTTCATTTTCAGCATTGACCCTGCCTTTGCGAAGTATGTCAGCTTCTTGCAACTCATTTTCTGGACTCTTAGGTATGGCTTCCCTTGTGTTCTTCCCCTCAGAGCCTACAACAACCACTGACTTCAGAGACATGCAAACAGGTTTCACCTTCACTGTGTCTTGGGAATTCTTATCAGTATGAGACACACCTTCCAGATGATGCACACCATAAGCTTTGGTGACTTTCATATGTTCATCTATAGAGGAGCCCAAACCTACCTTAGAGGGTAGTGGCCTATCATTTTGGGAAGACAGGCCAATCTTCCCAATAGCCCCTGTGAAGCAAGACCCCACTTTATGCCCTTGCTTCCCAACAACCAAGGACCAGCCTCCATCTCCGACATCCTCCCTAGTGTGCCCAACCACTTCCTTACCTTTACCGCTGACCAAAGACAGCTTCTTCGCCTCCCTCAGATTGCTCTCCAACATCTCATCTCCCTTCACATCATTGATTTTTACCCCTGGCAAACCATTTTTGGATCCTTTAGCAATTTTAACTCTTGCCAACTTGAACTTTATTTTAGCTCTACGCCTAGCACTTTTAGAAAAACCTCCCTACTGGAAGGAAAATCGAAACCAAAAGGACAGTCCAGATGCCCCTTGTATCGAAGGGGAAGGTTAATGCAGGAAAGAAAGCTAGGGGAAACTCAGGGGATACCAGGGCGAACACAGATGCTTCTGGTATTGAGTCGAGCAACCACAAGAGATGACGGGCGCCACATGAGGGTGTGCAATTGTCTCAGAGCGGAAATGTAATGCTTTGCCTAGGAGAGGCAAGGTGTAGACATGTAGATCCTCATAGACCACCCACGTAGTGGGCAGACGGGATAGGACAAAAGCAAAAAGAGATGGAAAGGAAAGAAGAGGAAGCGGAGGGTTAGGCTGTGATTTAAGGCACCCTGGACCACTGGATGGGTGAGACTGATGATAGTTGAGGCAAAAGGCTGATGCTAGCTTGCTGGAGGGTGTGATTGTTGCTGTGTTGCTGATTGTGTTGCTTTAGATAGTGTGTACGTCGGCAAGCACCCTTGTTGTTGGTATGCTTTGACAGGAAGGCAGTTGAAATGCCCCTGGTCGCAAATGCTCAATGAAGATCTATGAGGCGATGCAATATGCAAGCAAAAGGGCTCACGCAAGCAAGATGAATGATTATTAAGATCACTAGGGTGGATTTTATTGTTGCAAGCAAGCAAGTTATTGATGAAGAATGACTTTATTATTGTTGAGCAGGAAAAGTATGCTTTATTGATTGGATTTGATTTTTGACTATTTTTGTTGTTTTGTACTTCTTTTTTTTGGGTTTTGTTTGCCCCCATTTAGGTTGGAAAGCTGTACGCTGGCTGGAGGGGGAGGACATCTTCAACTCAATTGACTCTACAAAGATTCAAGCCGAGTAGCCACAAGAGCGGCCACAAAGGATGACGGGTGCCACTTGAGAGTGTGCAATGGTCTTAGAGCAGACATGTGACGCTTTGCCGAGGAGAGGCAAGGTACAGACTTGTAGATCCTCACAAACCACCCGCACAGTGGGCGGACGGGATAGGTCAAAAGCGAAAAGAGATGGAAAGGAAAGAAGAGGAAGTGGGGGGTCAGGCTGCAATTGGAAGGCACCCTGGACCACTGGACTGGCGAGACTAATGACAGTTGAGGCAAAAGGCCGATGCTAGCTTCTTGGAGGGTGTGATTGCTGTTGTGTTGCTGATTTTGTTGCTTTAGACAGTGTGTACGTCGGCATGTGCCCTTGTTGTTAGTATGCGCTGACAAGAAGGCAGCTGAAATGCCCCTGGTCGTAAATGCTCAATGAAGACCTGCGAGGCGATGCAATATGCAAGCAAAAGGGCTCGAGCAAGCAAGATGAATGATTATTAAGATCACTAGAGTGGATTTTATTGTTGCAAGCAAGCAAGTTACTGATGAAGAATGACTTTATTATTGTTGAGCAGGAAAAGTATGCTTTATTGATTGGATTTGATTTTTGACTATTTTTTTTGTTTTGTACTTCTTCTTTTTTGGTTTGTTTGCCCTCAGTTAGGTTGGAAAGCTGTACGCCTGCTGGAGGGGGAGGATGCCTTTGACTCAATTGACTCTACAGAGATTCACAAGCTATTGGTGGCTCTCATGGGATGGGTAGTGGCACTTGAGTTTTCCATGTTGGGCGGTGAGATGGACCGGGCTCCATGCCAAACTCTTTAGGGTTCTACACCTGCTTTTTTGAGTTCACTGATATTTTTTTTGCTCCCTCATAGACATACGACTTCGCTCTATCCTTGAATTGCAAGTAATAGGCGCCTGATCTGGTGTAATGCCCCGATCCCGAGCACGCTACAAAAATACAGTATCAAGCATAATTACACTAATTACAGAAATGTTAAATAACTGTAACTAAGGTTCACTTTCAAGATTACAATGTGTGGCTAGAAGCTCCAACTCCTGCACCGGAACTCGGCTGCATGCGGTCTACACCTAAAAACCAACTAAGCATGCGTGAGTGACATCTAAGTCACCCAGTACGTGTCCCAAACATACAAACAACAAAATCTCGGCAAAACTGTAAAAACTCATTTCTTTTATTTTTCAAAACTTGGTTTTCTTTCGAAATTCCTCTTTCCTTTTACTGGAAATCATTTGAGAATTCAATCCCAAATCCATGATTTTTCAAAAGCCATGTTTCTTTCTTTTCTCAAAACATTTGGAACTCATTCCCAAAACCATATTCTTTTTCAAAAACACACCTTTGCATTTTCTTTAAAAACCTTTGGAATTCATTTTCCAAGACATACCTTTTCAATACTTGGGATTTCTTCCCAAAATCACACTTTCAAATTCACATTTTTGACCAAATCCAGCCTAAAGCACCATGCCTCATGGGCTCAAAACCAAATCATAAATACAGGCTAGCAACTAGTAAAACCATCATCATCATTTCATTTCAGGATTTTAGGACTATTTCATAAGTCCAATCCTGACCAAATCACATTTCTTTTTCTTTATTCATTTCCACTTTTCCTTAATGTTGTTACCTTGATCAGGGGTAACCAGGCGCACAAGTAGTAGGCAAGGTCATCCTTTCCCCTACCTTCCTGCACTGCCGTGGTGAAATTCCCCATGCGGGATGTCACCACCCTAGCCAACTAGCCTCAATTCATTTTCATATGTGCACGAGGATACGTCTCTGTCTGATGCCCCATTGGTGACCCAAACAACTAGGTCCAATGACCTAGGCTCAGCCTACACCGTCACGAGCTCGGTGACCCGAACAACTAGGTACAACAACCCAAGCTCAGCCTACACTGTCAGTGACCCGAACAACTAGGTATAAAAACCCAGGCTCAGCCTACACCGTCTCATGCTAGGCAACCACAGTCGTGTCTGGCAACTGGTTCGTTGGAGCCTCATACTCCTACCACGTTGTCGACACCAACCGTCGTAGTCTCATAACACATTATTAGTGTTCCATTTCAAAACTCTTTAAACTTTTCTTTTCAAAACCATTTTCCAGTTCATTCTTTTTGTTGCAGGACTCTATCTCCTTACAACACCTAACCCTCCACTAGGGTCCCAACTCATGTCATGAAAACCATGCTTAAAAGAATCATAAATTGGGTCTCATGCCCAAAACCACACAAAATAGTCCTTTTTATTCATTTATGGGATCAAAACCAAAAACCACGCCCAAATCTATTTATTTGGGTTCCACATTCCTCTATGTCATTACATGGGGAAAACATCATTAACAAATACTCAACATACCATTAAAACAATTTATCCTTCATTTAAAACCATATTTAAGCATACCTGGTTTAGGGCAAAATGGCAGACAGAATCTCCAGTTCAGCATACCGAAATTCCCTGTTTTGGTATACCGAAACCCCCTGTTTCGGTCGACCGAAGGATTTTGGTCTACCGAAACCTGTGATCTGGCTTAATCTGCTTGGATTTCGTCATTCTGAATAAATTCGGCATACCGAATTCCTCGCAGACAGGGCACACCCCTGTTTCGGACGGTGAAAAATCACCCAATGGGAGTCCTGATCGGACCCCCCAAACAACCATCATAAATCATCAATAAATCATGGGATGTCGACCATTGAGTCTACTTCAAAACCCCCCTAAACCATTCATGATTCCATCTACCACACAGTTACGAACGGCTACTATAGCCTTCAACCCTAAAATTCCATTTCCCCCACAAATATCATTCCTAACCGCATGATATCTATATTCTCATGCTGAATATCATATTCCAATCATTTTATGATTTTTCCACAATTTTTCATGCTTTTAACCCAAATTATCATGTGTAGACACCCCAATTTCCTAATTTTGCAAGAGGAAGATGTGGTGGTTGAGCTCACTTGGGCCTAATGGCCCATATAAGCCCATTGAACCCAATTTGAGCCCACTTTCGCACATAAAACCAATTTAGGCCCATTAAGCCCAATTGGAGCCCATTAGGCCTACAAGGCCCACATAGGCCCATTAAGCCCAATCAAGCCCATCATGGCCCAAAAGTCCACATAGGCCCATTAAGCCCATGGAAGCCTACAATAAACAACTCAACCCAGTTTCTTCTCTTCATCTTCCAACCCAACACCTTGTTTCTTCCTCTCTATATTAATTATTTTCCTTCTTCATGTACTTATTTTTTTTCATCAAAAAATACAAATCCAACACCCTATTTCTTCACTATTGATCCAACCATTGAACCCATTCCTTCTCCTTATTCCTCTCACAAACGAGCCATTGAACCCATCTCTGCCCTACTGGTTTCATCAGGCATTTCCCCAGCTCAAGCCCCACTGATCCAGCACGAGTCGGAGCAGCCAGGGCCATTGATGTGCCGCCGTTGAGCTTGGATCGCCGTTGATCCTTGTCAGCGATCAAGGGGACAGAGGGGGCAGTAGGGAGGCAGTAGTTGAGCTTTTGTTGGTCTGTTAGGGAGTTGTTCGATTAGCTAGAGGGTTGGTTAGTGGTTTGGTTAGCATAGTTGGCATTCTGCTACAATGGGTCTTCGGGTTTCTTCAGCTATAAAAGGAGGGGTAGAGGTAGAGTTTGAGAAGACTTTTGGGATCCAGAAAAAACTTTCTGGCACGAGAGAGAAGAGAGCGGAGCGTGCCAGAGAATTGCATAGAGAAAGTGAAGCTCGCAGAGAGGAGAGAAGGACATTCCAGGCGCTCCGGCGAGTTGCAGAGCTCCGTCAAGCTAGGTACGCCCCTTCTGATCCCTCCTAGTTTAATTCATAGCTTCTTGGATCCCTCCTCCTTCTTTCAGGACAATTCCGAGCCATCCAGAGCCTTCCTTTGGTCGGAATTGGTCCCCAGGGGTCATCGTTGCCGTTTCCCGACGATGTAGGTGGGGGGCCAATCCAAGGCATGGCCCTGCCTCCTAGTCTCCTCTCCTTCCCTCTAGTCTCCCTGGTGCTTTCCCGCTCCGACACCTCTAGACAGCTGCACGAGATCGCTAGAGAACACACCTAGAGACGCCGTCGCTGGAGAAGTTGAGTCCTCTAGAGAAGGAGCTTGAGCCTCCCTCTGCGCCACGCACCACTGACAGCCTAGGAACCTTCCACCATGTCCCACAGGGCCACCAGAGCCTCCATGCTCGAGCCACGAGCACTAGAGCACCCCCAGCAGCATCGCCCGTTGGAGGAGGCCATGGTGGCGACAGGCGAGCCTCCTCCTTGCGCGATCATCCACCACTCTACTCCAGAAGGGGCGTGGAAGTCCCCTGATGCTTCACGAAGCCACCACAACCATTGGATCACTGCGCCGATGCTCTCTAGAGGCCTTTTCTTCCCCAGCGCCGTCGTCGGAGCTTTGCAACAGCGGAGGAGGTGGGGAGACCGTTCCCACCAACAGATCCTTGATCCACTCCGTTGGATCCCCTTCTCTTTCTCCCTTCATGCTTCTCGTGAGGTCTGATCTAAGATGAGACCACGGGAAGGCCTTGCTTGCCCCCTTGACAGTCGTCGGCGGCAGAGCTCCATCGCTAGTGGCCGTCGTTTCTTTTTTCCCTTTCTAAAAACAAATTAAAACATTTATTTTAATAAACTTCTGAAACTTTTCTTTTCTTACATTCAGATCCTTTTTGTATTACAAGTAGGTCCTTTCATTACATATAGGTCCTCCAATCATTTTTCCAAAATCATTCGAATAAAGTTTTCACTGAAAATATTGCATTTGTCCCTATGAACATTTAAAACAATGTTTTCCAGGCATAAAACTTTAGCAAAAGCCCTCAAGTTTTCTTTTAATGCATTTTATTCAGGAATTTTGCATAAGAGACCCTAAGCTTTCTTAAAATCTTTCTAAAAGTTCATTTTTCTGGTTAATTTGCATTGAAGCCCCTGCATTCTTCTGAAATCATCCAAGATGTTGTTTTTGCTGGTTAAATTACACTTCAACCCCATAAGTTTTTGAAAACTTTTCTGAAGCATGTTTTCTTTGGGTAAATTGCATTCTGACCGTCCATTTCTTCAAGAATTCTTTTGGATGCTTTATTCTACTGGGCAATTTGCAGTTTAGCCCCTATACTTCACTTATTTTACTCTGGAAGGCTGTTTTTTGGGGTAAAATGACTGTTTTGCCCCTAAAACTTTCTGGAACATTTCTGAATCATTTTTCTTGCATTTTTACCCTGAATTTTCACTAAATTGTTTAAATGCATGTTTTAGTGGTAAAATTGCAATTTAACTCCTAGGAAACTTCATTTTCACTAGGGTTGCACATGTTTGCACATTTGACCCCAGATTTCTTCATAATTGCATAGAATGTGTTTTCCTATGTATTTTTGATGATTTGGGCTTCAGAATTTCAGTTTTAATCAGAATTTGGACTTCTTCACAAAAACCCCTAGAATTTTCATAGTTGCACTCACACTTTCATTTTTCATATCTTTTCACATCTTTTTGTGCAAGTTTTCTTGCTTTTGCTTCCTTGCTTTTGCACACGCAATCCTAGCTTGTTTCTAACTTGGTTTTCTCGCCGCTTCTTGGATTTCGCCTTCAGACTTGTTTTGGCTTTTCATCGCCCGAGGGCGTACATTAAAAGGCTTCACAAAGCTGATATTGTCCCGGAATGAGGATTATTTCCTCCTTTTTGATTTTCTCAAATTTATCCTAATTTTCGCTAATTTGCGAGACGCTTTCCGAGAATTTCTCAATTTTCACCATTTTCCTCATCGCCCAAGGGCGTATAGTAAAGCGGCATTCTAAATGCCTACATTTGACTCTTGGATTAACTTTTTCCCTTTATTTCACTTCTTTACTTTGATTTGGCATGTTTTCAGTCATCTTCATGCATGAGCATATAGAATAAGCAAGTATACATCCATAGACCATTGACAATAAGGAAACCTAAAATGACCAAGTTTTCTCAGGCTCTTGGGGGTGCCTAACCCCTTCCCCATGTGTAACCAGAATCCTTACCCTTTCTCTGGCCCGCATTCATTTGTGCATTGTCCATTAAGCACGGAGCACACACATACATTCTACATCTTATTTGCTTTCCTGTTTTCTTGTATTTTTGGTTTTCCTCTTCTTTCCATTAAAAGACTAGGTGGCAACACCTTTCTTTATCCTTTTATCTTCCCATGGTGTTTCTAGGTCTAGTCTCTTCCTCTGGATTCACCATCTTTGCTGTGACCGTATCGGGTCTCCTCGAGTGCTTCCATGCTCCCAGTAGAGGAGAGCCGCGCAAGGGTTCCACCAGCATGGTCACAGGAACTAGCGACTTTGTTGGGGATAACCAGATTCTAGCTTTCATTCTGGTTTCCCTACTTGTCTTTGGTTTGTTTACTTTATGCTTGCTTGCTTGTTCTATTACTTGTACATATTTGACTGAACATGCCTTTTTTTAGCCTTCTTTACAGTATTGCTATGCCACCGCACATGCACATGATCTAATGCTTTGTTTGTCAATAATTGCTTTTTATTCACCTACATGAGCACTACACCAGCACATGCCATGTTTACGCCTTTTGTCTGACTTTTGGATGCCATAATTGTGTGTGTCTTCCCTTCTTTTCGAATTTGCCATGATTAGGAGTGTAGAGACATGTTTGCCTCCCTATCTGGTTAAAATAAAACACACAAATACAGACGAACAATAATTAAGTCATAACTAGAGACAAATGCTCATAATTCCCTCTGGTTAAAACACACAAACTCAGACGAACAATTAATGAGGCATAACTAGAGACAAATGCTCATAATCCCCTCTAGTTTAATAAAACGCAAGTAAAAGACACCAAAGCATATCGCATGTTTGATCATATAGGGCATGCATTTTCTCCTGTCGGTCTACCCACAGTTTGCGAAGGACGATCTTAGCAGCCCATTCTATAGCTTTGGCGTAGAGCGTGTTGTTAGTTTGTCCCCCCTTGTCTGGGGTTGTGTCAGTGCTAGTAGAGGGTACAACTCCTTGCTACTGTAGGTGACGAGTCCACCAACGCCCCACCCGTTCACTGCCTACGCTTTGGCCAGAATTTAGAACGAGGACATTACTTTCCGACCAGAGTCAAAAAACCCAAACATGAGTGCGTTTCACATGGTCAGCTCCATGTGGGACATGCATGGTGAGAGTGAGCATGTTAGTAGCATTTATGTGCATGTGTGCCATTCATGCCACCTTAACAAATAATTGCATAGCTAACTTATTTTCTTGTGTTGTCTTGTCCTCACTTTTTCACTCTTTCTCTTTTTTCCACTAACACTTTAGGTTCTTCTCCTTTTGCCAGGAATAGAGTTCTGTGTGCGAATTCCTAGGTCTGAGCCTAAGAGTTCCTTTCTGTGATCTCGGTCTCGAGGCATTATTCTCGACTATCTTTCCTCGAGCTATTCATCACTTCCAACGATAGCTCCTCGTAGGCGTCGTCCTTTCACTTGCAATCGCAGCACTGTTCTCACCTATTCGCGGTCCATCATGGCCCAGTGGGCTTCTGAGACCTCTGCACCAGCTGCTTTAGAGGGGATTCCTATTTCTGCCCCTCCTCACTCTTTTGCCATTTCATCACTCATTCCTTCATCGCTCCATGGTGGCTTCTTTCGAGCACTTGGAGTTCCTCGCCCTCTTGTTTCCGGACACTAGCAGACCTTTATTGGTCTGAAGCCCGCAACGAAGGCGGTTACAGTGACAACTTCCAGGGCATCTGATCTGACGGTGCCCAGTCCTTTTGTTGACCCTCATTCATTTGATACCCAGTTGGCTGCGATTGTTTCTTCAATAGGAATTCAGCCCACAACATCTTTGAACCTCCAGGCACCTATGACATCCCTGTCACTTGATCTTCCAGCCATCGGTACCGTTGCCGATGGTTCTGCCACTGTACAGTCTCAGCAGCTTCTGGCCCTTACACAGAGGTTGCAAAACATGGCTTTCTCTTTGGATCCCACTTTGACTACACTTGTTTGTCCCATTCTCGAGGATCCCGTTCCACCTGCTCAGGCACTTCATGTTGCACCAGTCACTCCACCACTGCAGCTGTCGCCACAGCTTCCCGCTGTCCCGACAACGGGCATAGCCACTCTACCTATAGCATCATATCCACAACATATTCCTTCTACAACTAGTGGTCAGCCTCTTGGGCTGGCGGGAGTACATCGGCCTATGAACTTGACCATACCGATTCTGCAGTTGCTGCTCCCACACACAACTACATGCACTACGCAACATAACATTTCAATACCTTTGCATCAGGTTCAGGCGTTAGTATGCACACCACCACTAGCATACACACACGGGTACACTGGTCATCACACCACAACACCAGGTGGCGAGACGATAGATCTGGTGGAGCAATTGGGTGCTATAGACACAACGTAAGTGGGACCCGCCCTGGCTGCACACTCAATGTCAGTAGCGACTCCCAATGCACATTTCACTAGGATGAATGACCTAGAGAAAGCTCTTGGACAAGTGCAGGGTGGGGACCGCCAGTCTTTCTCTTTCCGGGACCTTTGCTATTTCCCAAAGGTGTTACTCCCCCCGAAATTCCATATCCTAGAATTCGAGAAGTATAACGGGAAAGGCTGCCCAATTTCACATCTTAGGGCGTACTATGGCGATCTCGCTCAGCTCTAGGCTGATGAGAGACAACTCATTCGCCTTTTCCAGAAAAGTCTTACTGGTCCAGCTTTGAAGTGGTTCACATCGCTGGATATGACCACCATCAAGACCTAGAATGATCTGAGCCAAGCTTTCCTGGAACAGTACTCTTTTAACCTAGACATGGTTCCAAAGCGTGAGGACCTAGCCGCTACCAAGCAGAAGCCCTATGAGCCGTTCGGGGAGTACGTCGGGTGTTGGAGAGCCCTCGCTTCACAAGTCCGCGATAGACCCTTTAACGAGGAGTCTATCGAAATAATTATTCGGGTAGCGCAGCCAGCCACTGGGGTCCTACTGAGCATTCAGCCCATTTCCACTTTCACTACGCTGATAAAAGCTAGCACCCGTGTTGAGAGCTCACTCAATAATGGAAGCTTCCTTGTGCTAGCAGCATTCACCAAGCAGACTATGGCTACCGGTGGAACCAGTAACAATAATAATGGCAACAATGGATCAAACATTGGATTCAGTCGGAAGAAAGAGTCTACTAGGAATGCTATGGCATATGTAGGAGCTCCTGCTATGCCAGCCAATATGGTGAGCCCGCTAGCTCAGAATCAGGTCATTTATTCTCTTACATCTAAAGCACCACGCACTTCACAAATCACTACCACCACCGAGCCTGTCTACCAGCTAGCATCAGCAAGGCAAGGGTGTTACCTGGGACCTAGGCGGTTTCCACAACCTGAGAGGGACTACACTCCTTTGGTTGAGCCATTGAGCGTCATTTTTCTTAAGGTAACATCATTACTAAAGCTTCCAGAAATCTGCCCACCACCAAACTCGATTCCACCATGGTTTAAGGCAGATTTATTTTGCAGTTACCATAGAGTCGCAGGGCACTCTACGGATAATTGCTATACACTTTGGAATGCTATTCAGAACTTGATTGACTGTAAAGCTATCACCATTAACACACAGGAGGCAGAGCCCATGCTCGCTGCACAAACACCTCATTCATCTGCATCCACATCTAGCAGCATAGTCAGCCAGCCTTTGCCTGAGCATGCGCTGGGAGCTTCAGGAGTTTATTTCCTTTCTTCGGATGAGGTTGAATCTTTTGATCCTTCTTTCCTCATCAATGATGTCTTAGATCCATTCTCATATCAGCTGAGTCAATCCATCATTGAGCCTTCTAATTCTACAGTCTCTTTAGTGTCGCTCCATACTGTCCATTTTGACTCCAGACCCTCTGATATGCTCTACCGTGTCGACTGTTTTGAACCAGTCAATTTTATTCTGATTCTCGAGCGTGCCAGTCATTTGGCCACTTTTGGCACCCCATTTCGATGGTCGAGAATCTATGTCAGAGATGGGGGTATGAGAAAGGAGCACCTCTCGGGCGGAATGGCCAAGGAATCACAGAACCAATTGCCGTGGAGAGAAGACACAAGTTTGAAGGACTGGGATATGAGCACAAGCCAAAAGACAAAGGCGCAAAGCGTCGTAAGTTTCAGAAGCTCATTATTCCATGCAATTTAAACAATTTTGTCTATGCAGGATTGCTGGATCCCAATTGGGGTTTCATGTTTGCAGAGCCTGAGCCAAATGAGCTGGTCAGTGAGCCAGAATGGGTATGCATAGAAGACTACTACACGGAGGAGGAAATTAAGGATTTCGGAATGGGTTCAACATCATTCGTGTCCCCAGGGATAACCATGCTAACATTGCCACTTCTAGAGTCAGCGGAATGTCAGCCTACCAATCCGGATGCAGTTTGGGATGTAGTAGGGGCAGAATCAGCAGTAACAGCTTCAGAACAACTACTAGTTTTGAGGGGATTACAGCCAAGGCAACCAAAACCAGAACCTAAGGTGCAGAGGACTATTGGTGCGTACTATGTGGATTTTGCTTCCGATGAAGAGGAGGGAGATGCCGTGGTAGCTCCAGTTGATGACATGCTAAGTGATTTGGAGGTTCTATTTCAGGAGCAGTTATCGGTACTGGCCGAACATGCACAGGATGAACTGAGGTGCAAGAAAGGGAAGGTGGTAATGATCAAGGACATAGAGGAACAAGCAGTTGCATCGGGTTAGTCTGCAATCCTGACCCTTGAAGAGAACAAGTCTTTGAACGTTAGACTAGAGGAGTTCATCTCCTATCAGTCGGGAGGTGGGTCTAGGTGGTACTATCAGACCTGGCCCACCTTGAGTAGTGGGGTCCAAAAAAAGAAGATCCTGAGCTAGGCTCGGGAGGGAACTCGGGTGGCAGCACTCACATTACTCAGACAAAGGACAGCTACCCACCTATTGCACATGCTGTACAGAGACAACATGATAGTAAGAGCTTTTGTTCATCAGAGGTAGAACAGTCAGACACATGCTCAGAAATATCAAAGCCAGGAATCATCAAGGGTGCATACAAGAAAACTAGGGTTACAGTGACCATTCTAAAACACCATTAGGGGCTGTTATCCTTGAGGACATGGACTGCATCGTACAGTCAAAGCCAGTTAATTCATGCTATCTGAAAAAGTACTATCAGTAATCATAAACAGTGTATCCTCACTCTCCGACACCAACACTTTCCTCCATGCATGCATAAATCCATGCTCTTCCAACATCCATGTAGCTCTACATCATAACACACTAATTCTCATGCAGAATATACATATATAGGGTGTAGTTTGCTTGCATCAACACATGCAGGGATCTTATCCCGATGATGATAGGCGGAATAAGCTAGCCAATGTTGGGATTGTGTAGCACTTTCGTAGGTAGATACTATCCAGGAACCTAGAGAGTGAGAGAGCCACCTTTCATTGTGAATTGGGCGAAGTATCCAACTCTTTAGGGACCCTACACCTCCCAGAGGGAGATAAAATATTAGGGGTGAGAATGAGAGCGTGAGAAATGAAAAAATATATATATCTGTGAAAGGGCATAAAAGAATAAGAAGTTAGAAGTCGCAGATAGAAGTCCACCCTAAAGAGAGAGGCGTGACAGGTAGCTCATTCCTCTAGTTTATCTTGGAGAGGAGTTGGAGTGAGTACCTGGGAGACATGTTCCAAATGGGTCTAGCCAACCCTTTAAACAAGTAGCAGCTCCCCACCATAGACCGGGTACCTATTACCTCCATGCCAGGGATAGAGTGAACCCACATGCCTATAAGGGAGAAGGAATAAATAATAAGTAAAATAAAAACAGGGTATGGTCCAGTGGGGTTCGAATGGAGCCCAAAACACAATGACCCGTTTCCAGAGAGCCACCCGACAACTAGGGGCTTGGATAGAGTCTCGTGAGGTCTAGATTTGCCATTCCTTTGTACTTGGCAATAGGCATCGTAATGCTGAGGGCACCAAAAAGATCCAACAAATCATTTAGCATGCATACATTTCTTCTTGTAAACATCATCCTAATAAATGTCGCAGAGTGTTACTTGGCTCTCTTGTCTTGAATGTGACAGCGACTTTCAATTGGAGAGAATCAAGAGGACTTCGCCTAAACTAAGGGCATGTAAGCTGCACTCGTTGGTTTAGGGCCATTTATGTCAAACAAGGGGCATGTCAGCTGCCCTATAGTTAGACTCACTGAGCTAGTACTCGACCAGGGGCATGTAAGTTGCTCTGATTGGTTAAGAGTCATCCATGTCCACTAGGGGCATGTTAGCTATCCTATAGTTAGACACATTGAGCCAGTACTTGACCAAGGGCATGTAAGCTGCTCTGATTGGTTAAGAGTCATCCATGTCCACCAGGGGTATGTTAGCTGTCCTATGGTTAGACGCTTTGAGCCAACGCTCGACCAAGGGCATGTCAGCTGCTCTACAGGTCAAAGATCCCCAGTGGTCGGTTGAGAGGCACAGTCATCCAATAGTTCCAATTCACCCAAATTTGCTGGTCATATCTCATTACTTGGGTACTTAGTTAAAACTAGTTGGTAACCAAGACCTTCCCTCAAGATTGTGCACAAGATTTAGTTCATTCAACAATTCCCTGTTCTGTTAGCTGCATTCTTCAGTTCTGGGCCAATTTTTCTAATTCTCTTAGTACCATTTCAACTTTTATCTATCTGCTTTGATCCTGCCAATTGCTGTTGAATGAGGCAAAGTGGAAATCTGTTTCTAAAGAATAATGTTTTGAACATGTTCTACAAGAGGTTGTTTACTACTTCTGAGGAGCCTCAAGCCAAGAAAGCTGAGGTGCCTTACAGATCATGGGTTACCCTACAATGATTGTGCCACACAGTGCTCAGACGTTCTCCAGGCTTGGATCAAACAGTTAAACTAAAAGTGATCGTGACAAGCTGCGGATTTGGGGAATCTCTACAAAGCTTCTGGATATTGCAAAGGTGGAGGTTTCTCATTATTTTCTGTGTGCAGCTGCCCAATTCTGGAAGCCAGATCATCACATATTCTACTTTGGGAGGATCGAACTAACCCCAACCCAGGAGGAGGTCCACAGAATTTGCTATCTACAGAGGTTCCTGGGACCACCGTGTTCATGCAGTGTGACATGTATTCCTCAGTCATGTGCGAGCTAACTGGCCTATCGACCAAAGATTGTGGTCGTCCATTCAGATGAACATTCTCCCATGCCAAAACTAGCTTACTTTGACAAAGTGGTCGGAATGCGCACCTCCCTAGGCAATGATCTATGGTTGAAAGGCTTTGTTGTCCGCTTCCTAGGAGAGTTGATTTTCAGCCATGGCTGGATGGTTGTGATTATTGAAGTTGCTGAGATTGCATTGGCAGTTGTCACGCGCCAGATAGATCAGGTTTCGATCATCCTAGCAGAAACTTATCGGGCACTAGACCTGTCATTGCGGCGCTGCCAACATTTTTATGGCTGTGGAGCCTTTGTACAAGTATGGATTGCTGCACATCTGGGTGTAGCAGTCTTACGCCCACAACGATCATCCTTTGAATCCTATTGTCAAAGTGGCCATGCACGCATGCTCACCGCCATTCAGAAGGAGTATGAGCAATTACAAAGCTTGGCAGGGCAAAAGATCAATGTGATCTAGGTCCATTTATTGCATGCATCTAGGTCCATTTATTTTTAATTCAAGTCCCTGCATTAGTTTTTTAATCATTTTAATAATGTTTTGTTTTCTAAAATTACAATGTGATCCTTGACAATTTCTTTTAATATTTCACAGGCTTTAAATTTTGACATAAAACACTCTAATTTAGTTTTTGTTCATTTTAAGTCCTTAATTTGCACAAAAGACCTTGAACTTCATTGAATTTGTTCTAAATGAATGATTTTCTGGTACAATTGCAAATCTAACCCTATAAATTCAAATTTTTACTCAAATGTGCACTGAATTTCATTTTAAGCCCTGAACTTTACTAAATTTCCACTAAATGCATGTTTTTACGGCATATTTGCAAATCAGTCCCTGAAAGTTCATATTTTCAACCATGAGTCCACTATTTTGCACTTCTAACCCTGAATTTCTTCAAAATTCCACTAAACACGTGTTTTGCTGGCAAAATTATAGGTTAGCACCTAAGAATCTTAATTTTATCAAAAATGCATAGTTTTGCACATTTAATCTCCAACTTCCTTAAAATTGCATAAAAAGTGTGTTCTTTAACATTTTAGCTGATTTAGCCCTAGAATCTTAGCCTTAACTCAGGACATGTAATTTTTGCATAAAGGCCCCTGGAAATTTACATATTTCACCCATGCTTTCATTTTGTGTATTTTGTTACCCTTTTTCATGCATATATTCTCACGCTTACTTTCTTGTATCATGCACGCATTTCAAACCTATTTCAAACTTGTTTTTCACATTATTTCCCAGATTTCTTCCGATTTTAATGATTTTGATATGACTTGGATTTTCATTGCTTGAGGGCGTACATTAACAGGCTTGATAATGCTGACATGGACTCGAATGTGGATTATTTTCTCTCATTTGATTTTCTCGGATTTCTTCAAGTTTCCACTGATCTATGTGATGCTTTCCGAGTATTCCCAATTTTCACGATTTTCCTCATCACCCAAGGGCATACAGTAAAGTGGCATTTTCAATGGCTACATTGTCCCTTGGATTATTTTCCTTATTATTTCTTTTCTCCTCTTTGATTTGGCATATTTTCGCATTCATCTTAGGCTTATGCATTCAAGGTAGACAAGCATCCACACACTATATCATTAGCAAGCTGGAAACCTAGAAAGACTGATTTCTTCAAGCGCATGGGGGTGCCTAACACCTTCCCCATGTGTAATAAGAATCCTTACCCTTCCGATAACCCGCATTAATTTGTGCACTGCATCCATTAGGCACGAAGCATACATGTGTTTTCTTCGCCTTGATTTCTTTAGGTTTTTCCTTTGTGTTTGGTTTTCCTCGTCTTCCATTAAAAGACTAAGTTGTGACTCCTTTTCCTTATCCTTTTCTTATCTTTCCTTGGTGTTTTCGAGTCTAGCCTCCTTCTCTGGATTCACCATCTTTGCCATGACCATATTAGGACTCCTTGTGTGTTTCCACACACCTTGGAGTCTTAAAGGGTTCCACTGGCATGGTCACAGATGGTCCTCTCTATTTGGCTATCCATCTAAGGGTGAAAGGCAGTACTAAAGTTTAGCACTGTGGCTAAAGCCTCCAGCAGAGCTACCCAAACCCTCGATGTAAACCTTATGTCTCTGCCAGACACAATAGACACTAGGACACCATGCAATCTTATAATCTTAGCCACAAACAACTCTACCAGTTTTGCTAAAGGAATATTCAACCTCATTGGCAAGAAATGTGTCGATTTTGTAAGGCGATCCACTATCACCCAAACTGTATCATTCTTTCTTCGGATTCATGGCAAACCCGTCACAAAATCCATCGACACATTTTCCCATTTCCACACTGGAAAGTCTAGAGGCTGCAAAGTCCCTCTGGCCTTCTAATGCTTTATCTTCACGATCTGGAAGGTTGCACACTTGGTCACATACTCAGTAATCTCCCTCTTCATCCCAGGCCACCAGAAATTCCTCTTCAGGTCCATATACATCTTGGTGCTTCCTAGATGAATAGTATATCTAGAGCAGTGAACTTCCTCCAGTAGATTTTTCTTGACTTCCTCTATTTGAGGTACATATAATCTCAGATTGTACCTCAACCCACACCATCTACCCTGACTGAAAAGTAAAGGGCATTACTTGCTTCCAGCTTCCTCCAGATGCCTGACACAAAAGAATCATATTGCTGAGCTGTGACAATCGCCTCGATCATCCTCGGGCGAACAGAAAAAATTGGCCAACACCACTCTGGCAGCTCCCTGATACTGTCTCTGAGGTCTGCACTCCACTAATCCCATTAACAATTTCCATTCATGGATCATCATACTAGCCATGACATGAGTGTGTCTGCTCAGAGCATCTATAACCACATTTGCTTTCCTTGGGTGGTACAACAAATTGAAATCATAATCCATGACGTACTCCACCTAGTGCATTTGTCTCAGGTTCAAATCCTTTGAGTGAAGATGTACTTCAAACTCTTATGATCTGTGTACACCTCAAACTATACTGACCATACAAGTAATGCCTCAAATTTTCAAGGTGAATACAACAGCTACCATTTCCAAATCATAGGTGGGATAATTCTACTCATTATCTTTCAACGGGCACGAGGCATACGCACCACCCTACCATGTTGCATCAACACACACCCCAAACCGGTACCACAGGTATCACTGTAGACTGTGAAACATCCACTTCCGGAGGGCAAGGTTAAATCTAGGGCTGGTACCAGACAAGCCTTCTGCTCATTTAAGCTCTCCTCGCATTGCCAATCTTAGGAAAAGTGCACTTCCTTTCTGGTCAATCTGGTCAACAATGCAGCAATCTTGGAGAAATCCTGAATGAATCTCCTATAGTATCCTGCCAGGCTGAGAAAACTTCTGACCTCAGTTACTGTCTTCGGTCTAGCCTAACTACTCATAGCCTCCACTTTAGTTGGATCTACCTTAATGCCTTCTCCTGAAATGATATGACCAAGGAAGGACACCTCCTCTAGCCAAAACTCGCACTTGGAGAACTTAGCAAAAAGCTGATGCTGCCTCAATGTCTTCAGTATGATCCTCAAATGTCTCTGGTTGGTTTGAACATCTAGAGAATACACCAGAACGTCATCCATGAAGATGACCACAAATTGATTCAAATAGGGCCTAAAGACTCTATTCATCAGGTCCAAAAAAGCAGCTGGAGCTTTCGTCAACCCGAATGGCATAACCAAAAACTCAAAATGTCCATAACAGGTGCGAAAGGCTGTCTTCTGTACATTTCGCTCACTTATCCTCAATTGATGGTATCCAGACCTCAGGTCTATCTTGGAAAACACCGATGCTCCTTGCAACTGGTTGAATAAATTGTCGATCCTAGGTAGTTGATACTTGTTCTTTACAGTGATTTGGTTTAACATTCGGTAGTCCATATAGGGCCGAAGTGAACCATCCTTCTTTTTCATAAACAAGACCGGTGCTCCCTAAGGTGAAACATTGGGAGGAATGAATCCCTTATCCATTAGTTCCTGTCCCTCAGTTGAATATCAACTGGTCTCAAATACCTCCACGCTAGACTGTGTTCTCCCAATGGAGTGACTACATCCAGGTGGAATGCCAATCTTGCTGGCTTGGTCGCGATCTCAGAAGCAAATGACTTGGAGACAAAAGAAAATGAACTCCCAAAGTCGAACAAGACTCGGGCCATCCGATTAGGCACATGAAAATATCCTATCATCAACACACCATAAGCATAATCATAATCATAATAAAAGATAGTGTTGATCACAGATAAGATCCATTATTACAAGATAGGATTTAACTCGTACAGTCGTACTAGTTCTTACTGTCTACCACATCTACAGATGGACCAGCATCTGGGGCAGCAATGGAGAACACTCTCCCCTTGGTAGGCTGATATGGCACATCTCTTGCTAGCTTTGGCTTACTAGGACTGTCCTTTTGATAGTGCCCGAACTTCCCATAGTTGTAGCATACAACATTGTTTAGGCTCCTCTACCTGTGCCAACATTGCACTGCTATATGCCCCTTCTTACCACAAACGTGGCATGGTCCTAACCTAATTTCATCCACAAAACTAGCCTAAGCCTCTGTTATAATCTAAAAACCCAAGAGGACAATCAATACACTAAACTATATCCTAAACACTAGTTATGTCTCAAACCTAATCAAACCCATGTAAATCCTAACAAACCCTAATTCTAATAAACTCTAATCCAAAACCCTAATCCTAATAAACTCTTATCCTAATAAACCCTAATCCTATTAAACCCTAATCCAAAACCCTAAACATAATAAACCCTAATCCAAAATCCAAATCCTAATAAACTCTAATCCTACTAAAACCCTAATCCTAATAAACTCTAATCCTACCAAAACCCTCACTTTAACAAACTCATATAACAAACTAAACTCTCTAACTAACCTCCACTCTATCATAACTACTATAACAAACTCTTGTAACAACCAAAACCCTAACAACTCTAACTACCCTCCACTCCATCATAACTACTCTAACAAACTCATATAACAAACTAAACTCTCTAACTAACCCCCACTCCATCATAACTACTCTAACAAACTCATGTAACAACCAAAACCCTAACAACTCTAACTACCCTCTACTCCATCATAACTACTCTAACAAACTCAAATAACAACCTAAACTAAAAACCCTAACAACCTAACTTTGCAAGTCTATAAATACCCCCTATTTGCAGAAGGAAAAGAGAAGGAAGCAGGAGATAAAACTTGGGAAAAAGGAAAAATCAAGGAAAGACCACCAAATCAGAGCAATTAAAGCAGCCAGAGCAACTAGAGGAGCATCAAACCACTAAGGAGGCTCGGAGGAGGAGCAGTTCAGAGCTTAGGCTAGCGTTGGTCACCTTCTCTGGCGAGCTCTGGCAACAAGAAACAACTCCCATCCACTACAAGCTCAGATAAGCCATTGATCAAGATTAATTCTCTTGCATGTCTTCCCCTGGACCTTCATCAACCTCCCTATAGTTGTTCTAGTGGAGAAATGAGGTTCCCAGGCCGGAATTTCAAAGTTTGTGGTTTGCCGAACCCATTTTCCAGTGAGTGAGGTAGGGGCACGAATTCTCTGAGTGATTCGTGTCTTGTAGGATGTGGAAAAGATAGGCCTACCTCCCTCGTGCTTTTCCACATCTCTGGAGGCCACGATATCTCCTCTAGTAGCCACTAGAAGAGCTCGACGTTTCTAGCCCTTACTGTCGCCGGAGAAGAAGATGCACAATGAAGTTCGACCGAGCATTTCACGCGGCGTGGCTCTCTCATGAGTATTGAAGAACCTTCCTCTCTCCTTCCTTTAGACTCTAGAAGCTTTGAAGCCCTATTATGAGCCTCGATCACCTCCCGCAGTCGACATCGCAAGAGACGACAATGAGCTAGGTCGGGAGGGGAGCTCACATTGCCTTTATTGCCTCCAGATGTTGGAATCACCTCCTCTCTGCACCCTTGACCTTTTAGGAGCATTGGATCACTGCTCTACTACCTCAAGTAACTTCTTCTCTGGGCACATCGTCGGAATCGTGATGCTGGGGAGGTAGGTGGGTGGAAGCTTCTGGCCTTCTAATGCCTAATCAAAGTAGGTGGATCATCTTCTCTTCCTTCCCTCTTGCTTCCTTCACGTTTGGATGCAAACTCTAGTATCAAGGAAGCCTTGGATGGCTTCCCAGGCAATCGTCGTCGGTGAGGTTCAATCATCGACGACCGTCGAGTGTTTTTTAAAAGTTTCTTAAAAAAAAAACTTCTTTTCTTTTTTTTTCTTGCATTTAGGTCCTTTCGTCTTGCATATCAGTCCCTGCATTTATGTGTAAATCATTTTAATAATGTTTTCTTTTGGTAAGTTTTCAGTTTGGCCCATGCACTTTTGTTTTTTTATAAACTTTCAGGTTCTAAAATTTTGACATAAAACTTCAGATTTTGTTTTCCTTCATCTTTAACCCACTAATTTTCACATTTAACCTTGAACTTCACTACAATTGCACTGAACACATGTTTTCTGGCACATTTACGAATCAGACTCTAGAAATTCCCATTTTCACCCAAAAACACATAGATTTGCACATTTAACCCTGATTTTTTCTTGAATTGCACTAAATACATGTTTTTTGGTACATTTACAAATCAGACCCTGGAAATTCCTATTTTCACCCCAAAACACATAGATTTGTGACTAGGTGGTAACTACTTTTCCTTATCCTTTTCTTATCATTCTTTGTCATTTCTGAGTCGAGTCTCCTTTCTCAAATTCACCATCTTCGCCGTGATCATGTCGGGATTCCTCGTGTGTTTTCGTGCACCGAGGAGTCGTGCAGGGTTCCACCGACATGGTCATAGGAAAGGGTGACTCCACTGGGGATAACCAGATTCTGGCTTTCGTGTCGGTTCTCTTGCTTGCTTAGTACTTTGTGTTTGTTTGCTTGTCTTGCTTGTTTGTACATATTTGACTATACATGCCATTTTATACGATTGCTATGCCACAGTACATGCACATGACCTGATTCATGCCTTTTGTTATGATGCTTGATTCCTTTTTCACCTACCTAATAACACAACAATAGCACATGCCATGCTCATGCCTTTTGCTTGTTGGTTGAATGTTTGGATGGCATGATTATGTGTTTTTTTTCCTTTCTATATTTTCCATGATTAGGAGAGTAGAGGCATGTTTTCCTCCCTTCTTGGTTAAAATAAAACACACAAATTCAGACTAACAAATAATAATGCATAACTAGAGACACATGCTCACAATCCCCTTGGTTTAATAAAACGCAAGTAAAAGACACCAAGCAAATGTGCTTTAGAAAGCATGCATCTTCTCCTCTCCTGTGTCCACCCATAGTCTGCGAAGGATAGTTCTGGTTTTCCATTCTATTGCTTCGGTGTAGGACGTGTTGCCATGCTTTCCCCCATTGTCTAGGGTCGTGTCGGTATTAGTAGAGGGTACAACTCACTACTACTGCAGGAGTCGAGGCCACCAATGCACCACTCGTTCACTGCCTACGCTTTGGCCAGGATTTAGAAAGGGAACCTTACTTTTCTAACCAGAGTCAAAACCTAAACCCATGATTGTGTCCCATGTGGTCAACCCCCAGGCGGGACATGCATGGTGAGAGAGTGCATATTAGGAGCATTCATGTGCATGTGTGCCATTCATACCAACCTAACAAACAATTTCATAGCTCACGTGTTTCATCTTTTGCTTTGTCTCTGTCTTTTCTTCTTCGCTAACACACTAGTTTTTTTCCTTTGTTGATCACAGTGTTCTATGTGTGAGTTCCTAGGCTAGAGCCCAGGAGATCCTTTCAGTGACCTCAGTCTTGAGGCAATGTTCTCGACCGTCTTTCCCCGAGCTATCCGTCACTTCCGATAATAGCTCCTCGTAGGTGTTGTCCCCCAGTTTGCAATCACAGTCCTATCCTTACTCGTTCGCGGTCCATTATGGCCCAACGAGCTTCCGAGACCTTTGTACCAGCTGCTCCGGAGGGGATCTCTGTTTCCACCCCTCCTTCCTCCCTTACTTTGACATCTGTTACTTCACCTACACTCCATGACAGCCACTTTCATGCACATGGAGTTCCCCATCCATCAATTTCAAGACGCCAATAGACCGTGATTGGTTTGGAGCCTGTGACTATGGTGGTTACAATGACCACCACAAAGACACTTGATATGATAATGTCCTGTCCTTTGGATGGATCAGCTCCTCTTGACGCACAGTTGGCTATGATTGCCTCATCTATAGGAACTCAATCGGCCTGATCTTTGAAATTCCAGCCCCCTTTGACATCCCTTCCGCTTACTCTTTCGACCCTTTGTACTGCTACTGATGGTTCTATTACTGTGTAGTCTTAGCAGCTTCTGCCCCTTGCACAGAGGCTACAGAACATGGCTTTCTCTTTAGATCCTACTCTGACTACTCTTGTTTGTCCTATTCGTGAAGTTCCATATTTGCCTGCTCAAACATTTCATGTTGCACCTATCACACCACCACCATAATCGTCGCCACAGCTTCTCGCTGTCTCGACGACAGGCGCCACTTCTATGCCATTAGTATCATCACCACTATACACACAACATATTCCTCCATCTGCTGGTGGTCAGCCGTTTGGGCTGGTGAGGGTACAATGGCCTATGAACCCGGCCATACCGGTTTAGTAGTTGTTGCTCCTACACACAACACCACACCCGACACAACATACTACCATTGTTGCACCCTTGCATCAGATACAGACTTCAACATTCTTTCCACCATAAACAACACACGTGCACGGGTACGTTGATCATCATGCCACGACACCAGGTGGCAAGATGATAAATTCGGAGGAGCACATGGGTGCTATAAACATAGTGTACGTAGGACCCACCCCAGCTGCACAATCAACGTCAGCAGCAACCCAAAATGCACTTCTCACTAAGATGAATGATTTGGAAAGAGCACTACGACAAGTGTAGGGTGGGGATCACCAGTCTTAGACCTTCCAGGACCTTTGCTACTTTCTAATGGTTGTACTCCCACTAAATTTTCACATCTTGTAGCTTGAAAAGTACAACGGGAAAGGCTGCCCAATTTTGCATCTTAGGGCGTATTGCAATGATCTTGCTAAGTTGCAGGCTAATGAGAGGCTGCTTATTTGCCTTTTCCAGAAGAGCCTCACAGGTTCGGCTTTCAAGTGGTTCACATCTCTAGATATGACCACCATTAAGACCTGGAATGACCTTAGTCAGGCTTTTCTGGAACAATATTCATTCAATCTCGAGATGGTCCCAAAGAACGAGGACCTAGTCCCAACAAAATAGAAGCCCCATAAGCCGTTCGAGGAGTACGTCAGGCGCTGGCGAGCTCTCACTTCACAGGTTTGTGGTAAACCTTCTAATGAAGAATCTATTGTGATAATAATTCGAGGGGCATAACCAGCCACAGGTGCCCTACTGAGCATTCAACGCATTTCCACTTTTGCATCCCTAATTAAAGTTGACACCCGTGTCGAGAGCTCACTGCATAGGGGAAGTTTTCCTACATTAGTGGCATTCGCCAAGCAAACCATGGCTTCAGGAGGAGCCAACAACGGCAATGGCGGCAACAATGGATCGAACACTGGATATTCATGGAGGAAGGACACTACCAAGAATGTCGTAGCATATGTAGGAGCTCCTGTTATGCTTGTTAGTGTGGTGAGCTCACCAGCATAGAGTCAGATGGTTTATACTCCTGCACCTAGGGCACCACACACATCACAAATCAGCACCGCTGCTGATCTAGTATACCAACCCACACCGGCAAGGCAAGGGCACAACCCAAGACCGAGGCAGCCTCAACAGCTTGAGAGGGATTGCACTCCTCTGTTTGAGCCACTGAGTGTCATGTTCCCCAAAGTTGCATCACTCCTGAGACTTTCGAAAATTCGCCCACCATCAAACCCACTTCCACGATGGTTTAAAGCGGATTTGTTCTATAGTTTCCACAGAGTCATGGGGCACTCTACGGATAACTATTATACACTCTAGCATGCAATTCATGACTTGATTGATCAGAAGGTCATCATCATCAACACATAGGAGGCAGAGTTTGAGCTTGCTACATCCACACCACATTCTTCTACATCAGCACATAGTAATATAGTCAACCGAACCTTGCCTGAGCACATGGCCAGAACTTCAGGAGTTCATTTCCTTTCTTCTTTTGAGACTGCACCTTCACTACTTGATCCTTATATTCTTATTCATGACATCTCAAATCCTTTTACTCATCAGCTCTACCAATCCTTTATTGAAGCTTCCAGTTCTGCAATCAACATGTTTCAGCTGATTGCCAAGCCATGGCACGTAGCTATCAAACCTACCATGCAATCCATCTCACCATCTGTTTGTTTGCTAGCTAGACCAAAGCACGACTTGCTTCAAAAAATGCCAATACCCACTTCATCAAACACACTAGCCCTAGTCCTAGTGGATTTGGAGGCCTGTACTCTTTTGGTGTAACACCTCGATCATGGGCACGCTATCAAAACACAGTATCAAGCATAATTACACTAATTACAGAAACATCAAATAACTATAACTAAGGCTCACCTTCAGGATCACAATGTACGGCTAGAAGCTCCAACTCTTGCACCGGAACTCGACTGCACGCGGTCTACACCTGAAAACCAGTAAGCATGCGTGAGTGACATCTAAGTCACCTAGTACGCGTCCCAAAACATACTAACCACGAAACCTCGGCAAAACCATAAAACTCATTTCTAATCATTTTTCAAAACTTAGTTTTCTCTTTTTGAAAATCATCCTTTCTTTTTATTAGACAATGACTTGGGAATTCAATCCCAATTCCAAACCCTTTTCAAAAGCCATGACTCTTTTCCTTTCTCAAAACATTTTGGAAATTTATTCCAAAACCACTTTTTCTTTCAAAACCACACCCTTGCATTTTCTTTTAAAACTTTTGGATTTCATTTTCCAAAACATATCTTTTCAATACTTGGGATTTCATCCCAAAACACACTTTCAAATTCACTTTTTCGACTAGATCCAGCCTAAAGCACAATGCCCCATTGGGCTCAAAACCAAATCATAAACACAGGCTGGAACTTGTTAAAACATCATCATTTCTTTTCAAGATTTTAGGACCATTTCATCAGTCCAATCTAGACCAAATCACATTCCTTTTCTTTATTCATTTCCACTTTTCTTTACTGTTTTTACCATGATCAGGAGTAACTAGGCACACAAGCAGTAGGCGAGGACATCCTTCCCCAACCATTCGGCACAGCCGCGATGAAATTCTTCGTACGGGATGTCACTGCCCTGGCCAACCGGCCTTAATTTCATTTTCATAAGTGCACGGGGATACGTCTTTGTCTGACGCCTTAGTCGGTGACCCGAACAACTAGGCTCAAAAGCCCAGGCTCTTCCTACACTACTACAAGCTCGGTGACCTGAACAACTAGGTACAACAACCGAGGCTCAACCTACACCGTCAGTGACCCGAACAACTAGGTATGAAAACCCCGGCTCAGCCTACATAGCTATGAGCTCGTCAACCACATTATCAGTGTTCCATTTCAAAACTCTTTGAATTTCATTTCAAAACCATTTTCCATTCATTTCGTTGCAGGACTCTATTTCCTTGCAACACTTGACCCTCTACTTAGGTCCCAATTCAAGCCATGAAAACCATGCTTAAAATCATAAATTAGGTCTCATGCACAAAACCACATAAAACCATCTTTTTCATTCATTTATAAGGTCTAAAACCCAAAACCACACTCAAATCCATTTGTTTGGGGTTCCACAAGCCTCCATGTCATTACATGGGGAAACATCATTCATATAAACCCTCCATACCATAAAAACAATTTAACATTCATTAAAATTCACATTTTAACATCCCAAGTTCAAGGCAAAAATGGCATTCCAAATTTTCAATTCGGTACCTCGAAATTCCCTGTTTCTGTATAGCGAAAATTTTCGGTATGCCGAATCCTCCTGTTTCGGTCGATCGTGAAATTTTAGTCTACTGAACCCTTGGTTCTGGCTTAATTTGTTAGGATTTCGGCATACTGAATTCCTCGCAGACGGGGCACACCCCTTTCTGGGCAGTGAAAAATCGCCCCAAGTGGGAGTCCCGATCAGACCCCCTAAACATGCATAAAACATTTCCATAAAACCACAGGGCGTAGACCCTTGAGTCTACTTCAAAACCCCTCAAACCATTCATGATTCCATCCACCACATACTTCAAACGAAAATCACAAGTGGAAGGGGCTCAAGAACAGCTACTGTTGCCTTCAACCCCAAAATCACATTTTTCCCACAAACATCAATCCTAACCATATAATCTCTACATTCTCATGCTATACATCACATTCCCATTCATTTCATGATTTTTCTACAATTTAACATGCATTTCTATTAATTTTTATGCAATTAACCCATCCTTAATAAAAACTGAACGGAGGAAGGGAAAGGAATCGCATACCTAACTCAGCCACCCGGCGACTCTCCCCGCACTCCGGCGAACCTCCTCTGCTGGTGGAACACACTGGGCTCACCTCACCTCCTCGGTTATGCACCGCTCCTCTTCCTCTTCTCCTCTCTCGGTCACCCATTCCTCTCTTCGCACGTTGCGTCCTCCCTTTATCCTTTTCTCCACCTGCGTCGCGTCGGCTGCCCATCGCATCGGAGGAGACGGCGAGGCACGGACGAGTGTCACTGGTGGCACGGGTCAGGGAAGGGATGGAGACAGGGGGAATAATAGTGTGCGGGCTTGTGAGAGGAAGGAAAAGAAAGGAAAAAAAGATAGGCATGCAAATTGAGGCGACTGTGCAACCTCAACCAGACTCCACATTGGTCCCAAATCAAAAATAGGTACATAGAAGACCAACCACAAGCTCACACAAACAAGAAACAAAAGATTATCCATTAATAAAACATTTAAGCAATATTACAATTAATCACATGGTTTACAAATAAAAATGGATAATCAGGCGCAGATGTCACATCCTACCACCCTTAAAAGAATTTCGCCCTCGAAATTCAGCTCTAATAAAACAAGTAGCGGTACTGTCTCTGGATGTCCACCTCGCGTTCCTAGGTAGCCTCCTCTGTACCATGGTGTTGCCACTTAACTAACACCAATGGAATTACTTTATTCCTGAGGACTTGCTCTTTCCTGTCCTGTATTTGAATTGCATTATTAACCATAGTGAAGTCCTCCCGTCGCTCCTCTAGCTGCACTGGTATCACCTGGGACATGTCGGCCAAACACTTCCATTACATCGACACATGGAAGGTGTTGTGTACACCTGCCAACTCTGGAAGTAGATCTAGTCTGTAAGCCACCTCACCAACCCTCTTGGTAATCTGATACGGTACGATATATCTAGGGCTCAACTAGCCTCTCCTACCAAACCGCATTACACCCATGGTTGGTGACACCTTCAGGAAAACGAAGTCTCCTACCTCAAATTACAAAGGTCTCCGCCTCCTATTGCATAGCTTTTCTGCCGGCTCAGGTTAGAAAACATCCTCTTCTTGATCAGATCCACCTTGCCCTCGTACTACTGTACGATCTCGGGCCCAACTAACTGTCTCTCACCCACCACACACTAGCAAGTGGGTGTCCTGCAGGGTCTGCCATACAATGCCTCGTATGGTGCCATACCAATACTAGCATGGTAATTGTTATTGTATGCAAACTCAATCAGAGGTAAATGATCCTCCCAGCTACCTCCAAAGTCTAAGGCACAAGCCCTCAGCATGTCCTCTAGTGTCTGGATGGTCCTCTCTGTCTGGCCGTCCGTCTAGGGATGGAAAGTAGTGCTAAAATTCAACACTGTGCCAAAAGACTCCTGCAAAGCTCCTCAGAATCTTGATGTAAACCTCGTGTCTCTATCAGACACAATAGACACTGGGACACTATGCATCCTCACAATCTCAGCCACATACAACTCTACCAATTTTGCCAAAGGAAGATTCACACTCATTGGCAAGAAATGTGCGATTTTGGAAGGCGATCCACTATCACCCACACAGTATCATTCTTTCTTCGGGTTCGTGGTAAACCCGTCACAAAGTCCATCGACACATTTTCCAATTTCCACACTAGAACATCCAGAGGCTGCAAAGTCCCTTCGGGCTTCTGGTGCTCTATCTTCACCAATTGGCAGGTTGCACTCTTCGCCACATACTCAGCAATTTCTCTCTTCATCCCAGGCCACCAAAAGTTCCTCTTTAGGTCTTTATACATATTGGTGCTACCTAGATGAACAGAGTATCTGGAGCGGTGGGCTTCATCTAACAAACTGTTCTTGATTTCCTCCATCTGAGGTACATATAATCTCATATCATACCTCAACCCACCGTTTACCCCTGCTAAAAAATGAGGGCATTACCAGCTTCCAGCTTCCTCCAGATATCAGACACAAAAGAATCATATTGCTGAGCTGTGACAATCACCTCGATCATCCTCGGACGAACAGAAAAATTAGCCAGCACTACTTGGGCTGGTCCCTGAGACTGTCTCCGAGGCCTGCACTCCACTAGTCCCTCTAACAATTTCCATTCATGGATCATAAGACTAGCCACGACATGAGTTTGTCTACTTAGAGCATCAGCAACCACATTAGCCTTCCCTGGGTGGTAGGACAAACTGAAATCATAATCCTTGATATACTCCACCTAGTGCCTCTGTCTCAGGTTCAAATTCTTTTGAGCGAAGATGTACTTTAGACTCTTATGATCTGTGTACACCTCAAACTGTTCGCCATATAGATAATGCCTCCAAATCATCAAGGCGAACACAACAGCTGCCATCTCTAAATCATGGGTGGGATAATTCTTCTCATGATCTTTCAACTGGCGTGAGGCATACGCCACCACCCTACCGTGCTGCATCAGCACACACCCCAAACCAGTCCCACAAGCATCACTGTAGACTGTAAAACCACCACTCCTAGAGGCAAAGTCGAAATTGGGGCCGATACCAGACGAGCCTTCAACTCATTGAAGCTCTCCTCGCACTGCCAATCCCAAGCAAAGTGCACTTCCTTTCTGGTCAGTCTAGTCAAAAGTGCAGCAATCTTGGAGAAATCTTGAATGAATCTCCTATAATATCTGGCCAGGCCGAGAAAACTTCTAATCTTAGTCACAATCTTTGGTCTGGCCAAGCTGCTTACAGCTTCCACTTTGGCTAGATCTACCTTGATGCCTTCTCCTGAAATAATATGACCAAGGAAAGACACCTCTTCTAGCCAAAACTTGCACTTGGTGAACTTGGCATAAAGCTGATGCTGCCTTAACGTTTCCAGTACGATCCTCAAGTGCCTCTGATGGGTCTGAACATCCGGAGACTACACCATAACATCATCCATAAAAATAACCACAAACTGGTCCAAAAAGGGCCGGAACACCCTATTCATTAGGTCCATAAAAGTAGCCAGAGCATTCGTCAACCCGAATGGCATAACCAAAAACTCATAATGTCCATAACGGTTGCGAAAAGCTGTCTTCTACACATTTGGCTCACTAATCCTCAACTAATGGTATCTAGATCTCAAGTCTATCTTGGAAACCACTGATGCCCCTTGCAACTGGTTGAACAAATCGTCGATCCTGGGTAGTGGATACTTGTTATTAACAGTGATCTGGTTCAACACCGGTAATCTATACAGAGCCGAAGTGAACCATGCTTCTTCTTCACAAACAGAACCAGTGCTCCCCAAGGTGAAACACTGGGATGAATGAATCCCATATCCATCAATTATTGCAGCTGATTCCGGAGCTCCCTTAACTCAGTAGGTGCCATCCTGTAAGGAGCTTTGGAAATAGGACCTTATCCCGATGCCAGATCAATCACAAACTCCACTTCCCTATGCGGTCGCATTCTAAGCAATTCCCATGGAAAAACATCAAGATATTCCCTCACCACTGGCAAGTCTTGAATCCTGACCACAAGTGAAGTAGAAACTGCCGCACAGGCCAAATCGCCCACACTGCCTCTCGCCAGATGATGATAGGCCTTGAGAGCAGAAATCACTTTCCTAGGCTCACTCGATCTGGTGCCTTGGACCATACACCAGCCTTGGCCTAGACACTCTTCCAAAACTCTTCTCTTGGCACAATCTATCACAGCAGAATGTTGTGCCAGCCAATCCATTCCCAGGATAACATCATAATCCTGCATATCCATCAGGATCAAGCTGGCTTGGAAATTCTTGTCCCCCAATTGAATATCAACAGGTCTCAAATACCTCCATGCCAGACTATGTTCTCCCAATGGAGTGACCACATCTAGGTGGAATGCCAACCTGGTTGGCCTAGTCCCGATCTCAGAATCAAATGGCTCGGAGACAAAAGAAAATGAACTCCCGGAATCGAACAAGACTTGAGCCATCCGATCAGCCACAAGGAAAGATCCTATAATCAAAACACCATAACCATAATCATATTGAGAAATAGTGTCAATTACACATAGGATCTATTATTACCGGACAAGACTTATCAAACTCAGCTGTGCTAATTCTCACCTTCCACCACATCTCTAGATGGACCAGCATCTGGGGTAGCAATGGAGAACACTCTCCCCTTGGTAGGATGACGTGGTGCATCTCTTGTTTGCTTCGGTTGACAAAGACACTCCTTCTGGTATTGCCTGGACTTCCCACAGTTATAGCAGACTACTCTGTCCAAATTCCTTTGCCTATGCGAACATTGTGCTGCTACATGCCCTATCTTGCCACAGACATGGCATGGTCCCATCTATGAGCCACTACTAGACCTAGCATGGCTGAAACCCATACTCTCTTCTCTACTAGACGTAGGTCATTGCTTCCGCTTATTCCCAGAGCTCCCAGAACTTGGTGCTCTCGTCACTGACGGTCGAGAAACGGAAGGTCAAGAGATAGAAGGTTGAGAGACAAACCTTCTCCCCTTTTCCTTCTTGGGATACTCCACCTGAAACAGCCTACGATCATCCTCATAGCGGCTTGCAAGCTCAATAGCCTCTGCTAAGGTCTGGCATCTAAAGCCAGTAACTCTAGATGTCAGCATAGGATTCAGTCCCTCTACAAATCTCTTGGCTATGTTCTTCTTAGAAACTGCAGCCTAAGAGAACTGCTCTAGTCGAAGGAAGGATGACTCATACTCAGCCACAGACAGGTTGCCCTGCATCAAGTTCTTGAGTTCTCTATCCAGCTTATCCCTCTCATGCTTAGGCGAAATCCTCCCACAAGACACCTCTCAGAACTCATCCCAAGAGATCATCAGTAGGTTCATGTTCGGGAATTTGGTGCGGCGCACTGTCCTCCACCACTGATCCGCAACACCCTTGAGCTAGAAAGCTGCGATCCTGACCCACCTCCCTGCTAGACTCTCGATTCCCTCAAGGATCTTCTCCACCTCTAGGAACAAAGCTTCACACTCCTCAGGAGTGCTGCACCCATCAAAAGTCGGCACGCCAAGCTGGCAGAACTGCTTGATCCACGGGTCTCCCTTCGCCTCTTCCTTGCTGCTGCTGCCAAAGGACTGGGCGAAACCCCACATCATCTCGCCGAACTCTCGTTTCATCCCCCTCCAGGAGCTACCCTCTCCCGTCTCAGTGTCAGGTACAGGGGTCTTGCCATGACTACGACCTCGACGAGACATCTTCCTACCAGCACCACAAAACACAACAATCTAAAGTTTCAAGTGCATGACTCACTTTTGTGCAGCCATAGGGAGCCACTAGACCAGACATCACCAAGCCTATGCTCTAGTTGTAACTTTAGCTCTGATACCACTCTATAACGCTTTGATCCCGGGCATGCTACCAAAACACAGTATCAAGCATAATTACACTAATTACAGAAACATCAAATAACTATAACTAAGGCTCACCATCTGGATCACAATGTGCGGCTAGAAGCACCTACTCCTGCACTGGAACTCGGCTACACACAGTTTGCACTTGAAAACCAAATAAGCACACATGAGTGACATCTAAGTCACACAGTACGCGCCCTAAAACATACTAACCATGAAACCTCGGTAAAACCATAAAACTCATTTATTATCATTTTTCAGAACTTAGTTTTCTCTTTCTGAAAATCATCCTTTTTTTTATTAGACAATCACTTGGGAATTCAATCCCAATTCAAAACCCTTTTCAAAAGCCATGACTCTTTTCCTTTCTCAAAACATTTTGGAAATTTATTCCAAGACCACTTTTTCTTTCAAAACCACACCCTTGCATTTTCTTTTAAAACTTTTGGATTTCATTTTCCAAAACATATCTTTTCAATAATTGGGATTTCTTCCCAAAACAAACTTTCAAATCCACATTTCTAACCAGATCCAGCCTAAAACACAATGCCCCATTGGGCTCAAAACCAAATCATAAACATTGGCTGGCAACTGGTTAAGACATCATCATTTCTTTTCAGGATTTTTGGACCATTTCATTTGTTCAATCCTGACCAAATAACATTCCTTTTCTTTATTCATTTCCACTTTTATTTACTGTTGTTAACTTGATCAGAGGTAACCAGGCACACAAGCAGTAGGCGAGGACATCCTTCCCCTACCTTCCTATACTGCCGCGATGAAATTCCCCATGCAGGATGTCACCGCCCCGGCCAACCGGCATCAATTTCATTTTCATAAGTGCACGGGGATACGTCTCTGTCTGACGCCCCAGTCGGTGACCCAAACAACTAGGTCCAATGACCTAGGCTCAGCCTACACCGTCGATGACTTGAACAACTAGGCTCAAAGCCTAAGCTCAGCCTACACCGCTTCGAGCTCGGTGACCCGAACAACTAGGTACAACAACCCAGTCTCAGCCTACACCGTCAGTGACCCGAACAACTAGGTATGAAAACCCAGGCTCAGCCTACACCGTTATGAGCTCGGCAACCACATTATCAGTGTTCCATTTCAAAACTCTTTGAATTTCCTTTCAAAACCATTTTCCATTTCATTCCATTGCAAGACTCTATTTCCTTGCAACACTCAACCCACCAATGGGGTCCCAATTCAAGCCATGAAAACCATGCTTAAAATCATAAATTGGGTCTCATGCACAGAACCACATAAAACCATCTTTTTCATTCATTTATAGGGTCTAAAACCCAAAACCACACCCAAATCCATTTGTTTGGGGTTCCACAAGCCTCCATGTCATTACATGGGGAAACATCATTCATATAAATCCACCATACCATAAAAACCATTTAACATTCATTAAAATTCACATTTTAACATCCCAAGTTCAGGGCTAAAATGACATACCAAATTTTCAATTCGGTATGCCGAAATTCCCTGTTTCGGTATACTGAAAATTTTCGGTATGCTGAAACCCCCTATTTCGGTCGATCATGAAATTTCGGTCTATCGAACCTAGGGTTCAGGCTTAATCTACTACGATTTCGGCATACCGAATTCCTCGCAGACAGGGCACAACCCTTCCCAGGTAGTGAAAAATCGCCCCAAGTGGGAGTCTTGATTGGACCCCCCAAACATGCATCAAAAATTTCGAAAATATCACAGGGAGTAGACCCTTGAGTCTACTTCAAAATCCTTCAAAGCATTCATGATTCCATCAACCACATAGTTCAAATGAAAATCACAAGGGGAAGGGCCTCAAGTATGGCTACTGTAGCCTTCAACCCCAAAATCACATTTCCCCCACAAACATCAATCCTAACTGCATAATCTCTACATTCTCATGCTATACATCACATTCCCATTCATTTCATAATTTTTCTACAATTTAACATGCGTTTCTCTTAATTTTCATGCAATTAACCCATCCTTAATAAAAACTAAACGAAGGAAACGAAAGGAGTCACATACCTGGCTCAGTCACCCAGCGACTCTCCCCGCACTGCGGCGAACCTCCTCTACTGGTGGAACACATTGGGCTCACATCACCACCTTGGTTATGCGCCGCTCCTCTTCCTCTTCTCCTCTCTTGATCACCCGTTCCTCTCTTCGCATGCCGCGGCCTCCCTTTATCCTTTTCTCCAGCCACGTCACGTCGGTCGGCCATCTCATCAGAGGAGAAGGCGAGGCACAGACCGGTGTTGCTGGTGGCACGGGTCGGGGAAGGGAAGGAGACGGGGGAAAAATAGTGTGCGGGCTCGTGAGAGGAAGGAAACGGATGGAGAAAAAGAAGGAAAAGAAAGGAAGAAAAGATAGTCACACAAATCGAGGCGACTGTGCACCCTCAAATCGGACTCCACTTTGGTCCTAAATCACAAATAAGTGCACAGAAGACCAACCACAAGCTCACACAATCAAGACACACTAGATTATCCATTAATAAACCATTTAAGCAATATTACAATCAATCACATGGTTTACAAATAAAAATGGATAATCTGGCCAAGATGTCACATTTGGTCATTAACATGACGCAGGATACTCATCGTATGCCTTACTGTTACGCCACAGAAATGTGCGATGAGGTAACACGTAGGGCTGGTGTGCAAGGCCCTAGTTCAAGTTAGCAAGCCCAGCCAATCAACTGCCTCACCATCTCAACAAGAGAATTAGATTCCTAGTCCTATTATTGAAGAAGTAATCCCAAGAGCCAATCCCACCACTACCAAAACGGACCCACTTGTAGCAGATATCACGGTCCAATTGAAAAAGGTCAAAGTAGATATTTCCAGTTGGGACCTGATTCACACATCGGCTGAGCATAGGGATGCATTTCTCTGAGTTTTTCATGCTTCCCATGTTTCCCCAACAATACAACCGTCGGTCTTGGAGAACATGTTAGGAATGGTAGCTGCACTGTAGGTGATCTCCTTCTCTAGTTTGGAATTACCCCCAGCAGGGACCAATCACAACCAACCCCTGTTCATCATGGTGCAATACTAGAATTATCACATTCCTCTTACTTTGGTGGATAATGGTGCCGGTTTAAATGTCTACCCTTCGCAAACTGCCAATCAGGTTGGATTCCAATCCAAAGACATTACCCCCGACTGTGAAAGGAATGTCGGCATTTGACAACATGCACCATGATGCTTTTGGAATTTTTGTTATTCCCCTAATCATTGGCCCTACCTGTTTTGATGTAGAGTTTTATGTTGTCGACCTCGAACTATCTTTCAATCTCCTATTTGGGCGCCCTTGGCTCCACAAGCATCTGGTCATCCCCTCGACTCTTCATCGAATTATTAAGTTCCGTTGGAACAACGACATTGTTGTTGTAATGGCGGAAAATCTTGAAAAGGAGAAAGTCATGGCGATCTCTTCGGTGTCTCCTAAATCGTCCATTTTGACCCCAAGCATTCTGATGTGCTATACAATGTCAACCACTTTGAGTCAGTCAATTTTATCCGGATTCTTGAGCGTGCCAGTCAATTGGCCGCTTTTGGCAGTCCTTTTATGATGGTCGAGAATCTTTATCAGAGGTGGGGTTACGAGAATGGAGCACCCCTCAGGGGGATTGGCCATGGAATCGCCAAACCAATTGTTGCGGCAAAAAGATGAGAATTTGAAGGACTGGGGTACGAGTGGAAGCCGTAGGATGGATTCTCGAGGAATTGTAAGCTCCAAAAACTTTTTATTCCACAGGATTTAACTAACTTTGTTAGTGCGGGATTTCTAGATCCCAATTAGAGTCCTGTTGTTGTAGAGACTGAACAAAATGAGCCAACCAGCAGATCAGAGTGGGTATGTGTTGAAGACTACTATACTGAGGAAGAGGGTGTGGATTTCATAACAAGTCCAACATCGTCCTTTCCACCAAGGACAACTAGGCTTTTGTAGCCGCCTCTAGTGTCAATTGAAGGTCTTCCTATAGATCATACTACAGTCACAGTTTCGGAAAGTGTAGTTTCAGCCACACCTTCACTGGCATATCAGTTAGCTTTGATGGAGTCACAGCCAAGTTTGTTGTAATCACCGCCTGAAGTGCGAGAAACCACTAGTGCATACTATGTGGATTTTTCTTTTGATGAAGATGAGGGAGATGTTGTAGTGGCACAAGTTGACGGAAGACATAGAGAGTGAACTCAGGCGTAGGAAGGGAAAAGCTATAATTCTGAAATGCATAATAAAGCAGACAGTTCTGCAAGGTTAGTCCATTATCATGGCCCTAGAAGAAGACAGATCATTGAATGCTAGACCAGAGGAGTTTATCTCCTACCAGCCGAGAGGCGGGTCTATGTGGTACTACCAATCTTAGCTCCACATGAGCTGTGGGGTCCAAAAAAAAAGATCCTGAGTTAGACTCAGGAGAGAATGTGGGTGGTAGCACTCACATCAGTCAGTTGGAGGACATCTGCCCACCTATCACACACATTGTATACACTACTCAAGAAAACCAGAAAAATAAAAAATGTCGCCCACACAATAAGGCTGTGAAAGAAGGGGAATAACCAGGTACATCTATAAGTTTGGAAACGTTAGAATCAGAGATTGTTAGAGGTGCGTACAAATAGACCAGAGTGGCAGTGGCTATTCTAAAATATTGTCAAGGGCAGAGTGTTGAGCAAATATGCACCTTTGAAGACATAGATCCATCTTTCCAGCAAGAGGTCTTTTCTGAACTCATTCCATATGAAGAAGGGGATGATGCAGAAATAGAGGAAGTTAGTCATGATGCACCAGATTTCCAACCTTATGATGATGATCTAGAAGGCCGAACTTGCATGTATGAGAAGAAACTGAGTCTGTAAACATTGGCACTGTTGAAAATGTCATGGAAGTGTGAATTAGTGCCAGACTCACAATGCAGGCCCGAACAGAACTTGTTGAGCTTCTTCGAGAATTTGTTGATATTTTTGCCTAGAGCTATGATGACATGGTTGAGCAAGACGTTGAGGTGGTGGTGCACACCTTACCGTTTAAGCCTAACGTCAAGCCGGTCAAACAGAAGTTACATAGATGGCAGCTGCAGTGGCTATTGAAATTGAAAATTGGAAATAATGAAGCAACACAAGGTCAATTTTCTAAAGGTCGTCCACTACCCAGAGTGGTTAGCAAATGTGGTTCCAGTGCCTAAGAAAGATGGTCGAGTTCGAATGTGTATTGATTACAAAGACCTAAACTAGGCAAGCCCAAAGGATGACTTTCCACTCCCGCACATTGATGTATTGGTTGATAATACTGCAAGACATAAAATGTTGTCATTCATGGATGGATTCTCAGGTTATAATCAAATTAGAATGGCAGAGGAAGATATGGAGAAAACGTCCTTTATCACCCCGTGGGGAGTATTATGTTACAAAGTTATGCCATTCGGGCTGAAGAATGCTGGGGCTACATATCAAAGAGCGATGATAGCATTGTTTCATGACCTCATCAACCATAATATCAAGGTCTATGTTGATGATATGATAGCTAAGTCAAAAGAGCCCGAAGAACACATTGCTTGCATGAAAAAGTTGTTCAATCGCTTGAGGAAATACAAGTTGCAGCTTAACCCCAACAAATTTGTATTTGGGGTATCATCAGGCAAGCTACTGGGATATATCATCAGCCAAAGGGAAATTGAGGTGGATCCAGAAAAGTCTAAAGCCATCATTGAGATGCCTCCTCGTATAATAGAAAGGAAGTTCAAGGGTTGCTTGGGCGGTTGTAGTATATCAGCCGATTCATTGCCCAGTTGACACTGATTTGTGAGCCCATCATCAAGCTCTTGAGGAAGAACGCACAAATCCACTAGAGTGATGAGTTCCATGAAGCTTTCGATAGGATTAAGAAGCTCTTGGTAAGACCACCAGTCCTAGTTCCCTTGACACTAGGGTGTCTTCTATTGCTCTACTTGTCAATAACACAGCATTCAATAGGTGTAGTCTTGGGTCAACATGATGAAACAAGCCGTAAAGAGAGGGTCATTTATTACTTGAGTAAGAAATTCAATGATTACAAAGTTAAGTACACCACAATCAAAAAGGTCTGCTTATCCCTTGTCTGGGCCACACAATGCTTGAGGCATTATATGATGGCATATCTTGTTCTACTGCTATGCCAACATGATCCTATGAAATACTTGTTCCAAAAACCAGCACTGGTAGGTAGATGTGTTAAGTGGCAGGTACTCTTATCTCAGTTTGATATCATTTTTGTCACTCAACAGTCTATGAAAGGTCAGGTTGTGGTAGATCATTTAGTAGATTTACCTTTACTAGAGTACTAGCCCCTACAGACTCAGTTCCTAGATGAGGATATACTGTTTGCCATGGAAGAAGATGAGTCAGAAGGATCCCGTGACAAAGAACGGTGGCATCTCTACTTTGATAGCACAGTCAACAGGCAAGGCATGGGCATCAGTGCAGTACTAGAGACCCAGTAAGGCCAGATGATTGCACTTGCAAGGAAGTTGACCTTTATATGCACCAACAATGTAGCAAAGTATGAGGCATGTATTCCTGGACTGCAGGCTGCATTAGAACATGGTGTGCGGAAACTACATGTGCATGGTGATGCTATGTTGGTCATCTCACAGGTTAATGGTAACTGGAGAACCAAGGACTTGAAATTAGTGCCATATCATACCCATCTTCTAAAGATAATGACCAAATTTGTGGAGATACGCTTCTTTTTCATGAATAGAGCCAAGAATGCCTACATAGATGTGCTAGCCATTCTTGCATCTTGGTTGTCCATACCAGAGGATATTACCAGTCGGCACACTGCATGAGCATAGAGGAAACAAATCCTATAGAAGAGCTCCCATGGTATCATGACATTAAAGTCTTCTTGGAAACCGAGAGTCATCATCCAGATGCATCACCTGTAGACAGAAAGACTATTGTCCGACTGACGTCCAAATATGTTCTTGGAGCATGTCACTTATATAGAAAGTCTTATAATCAGATACTTCTACGCTGTCTGAATAAAAAGGACGCCGATACAGTAATGCTGCAAGTGCATGCTGGGACATGTGGACCACACATGAATGGAGTGTTACTAGCCAAGAAGATAATGTTACAAGGCTATTTATTGTCAACCATAGAGACAGATTGCTGTCAGTTTGTACGAAGATGTCACAATTGTCAGATCCATGGCAACTTCATTCATGCACCTCCACAACAGCTCCACAACATGTCATTGCCCTGGCCTTTCCCAACATGGGGAATAAATGTTATTGGAGCTATCCACCCAACAACTTCTAACAGAAATCAATGCATCCTGGTAGCTATTGATTACTTTACTAAATAGGTGGAGGCAGCTTCTTACAAGACAGTGATGGCCTCGGTGACTGAAAATTTTATCAGGAACAATATCATCACCCGATATAGGGTCCCGCATTCAATTTTTTTTGATAATGGGACAAATTTCATAGCCGAAAGGGTCAAGGATTTTCTGTAGGAGTTCCATATCAAGCATCACAAGTCCTCTCTGTACCATCCTTAGATGAATGGGGCTGTGGAATATGCCAATAAGAATCTAACTAAGATTCTCAAAAAGATGGTAAAAACTCATAAGGACTAGCATGACAGGCTCCCATATGCTTTGTGGGCTTACAGAACATCAGTCCGGACTTCAACAAGAGTAACTTCATATTCTCTAGTGTATGGTATGGAAGTAGTCCTACCTATAGAGGTGGAGATACCCTCGCTTAGAGTCTTGAGAGACCAGAGTTGGATGAAGCAGAGTAAATTGAGGACCGCTTTGTTCAGCTAAACTTAATAGATGAGCATCGATTGCAAGTTATGCATCATGCACAATGTTATCAGAAACGAATGGCCAAAGCCTATCAAAAGAAGGTCCGACCTAGAAGTTTCTTGCCAGGGGACCTAGTCTTGCGAGCTATACATCTCCTTGATGGTTGTGGCAAATTTAGACAGAACTGGGGAGCACCGTTTGTAGTTACACAGGTCTTCTCTGGAAGAGCAGTAATCCTGGAAGACATGGACCATGTCCAACAGTCAGAGCTAGTTAATTCATGTTACCTAAAGAAGTATTATAAGTGACCATAAACCTTGTGTCCTCACTCTACGACACTGTCATGTTTCTCCATGCATGCATGCATTTATTATATCAATGTTTCCTGCATCCATGAAGCCTTGCATCTTAGCACATGCTTAACTAACTCCCATTCAGCATAGGCATCTATAGGCAAGTAGTTGTCATCATCATCACATGCATGGATCTTAGTTCAGTGATGATAAGTAGAATAAGCTTGCCAACGTTGGGAATGCATAGCACCTCCTCTAGTAGATACTATTCAGGTAACCTAGAGAGTGAGGGAGCCACATTTCATTGTGAATTGGGTGAAGTATCCAAGCCGCACGAGGAACATACACCTCCCAGAGGGAGATAAAATGATAGGGATGAGAATGAGAGTGTGAGAAAAAAAAATAAAAATAAAAATCTGTGCAAGGACATAAAATGATTAGAAGATAGAAGTTGCAGATAGAAGTTAGTCCTAAAGAGAGAGGCGTGTCTGGTAGCGTTGTCCCTACAAGTTATCTTGGAGAGGAGTCGAAGTGAATACCTCAAAAGCATATTCCAAAAAAGTCAAGCAAACCCTTTAAACAATTGCAGCTCCTCCAATAGACTAGGTACTTATTACCTCCAAGCCATGGATAGGGTGAACCCACACACCCATGAAGGAGAAAGCATAATGAAAATAAAATAAAAATGCAGAGGTATGGTCCAGTGGAGTTTGGAATGGAGCCCAAATCACAGTATTGCATTACCAGAGAGTCACCTAAAAACTAGGGGCTCAGATAGAGTCTCGTGAGGATTGGAGCTACCATCCCTTATATACATGGCGATAAGCGTTCCAATGCTAAGGGCGTTAATAAGATCCCACAAATCATTCAGTATTCATGCATTCTTTCCATAAACATCATTCTAAAGTGTCGTAGAATCTAATCTAGTCCTTTTAGTTTGGGGCATGTTAGTTGCTTTCAGCCTAAGAAGATCAAGAGGACATTGCCTAAACCAGGGGCATCCAAGCTGCTCTTATTGGTTAGGGCCATTAATGGCGAACTAGGGGCATTATAGCTGTCCTATGGCTTAGCAAACCCTAGTCCAAAACCCTAGGCTTAGCAAACCCTAGTCCAAAACCCTAGGCTTAGCAAACCCTAGTCTAAAACCCTAGACCTAACCCTAAATCCAAAACCCTAGGCTAACCTAAACCCTAGTCTAAAATAAAAGGCTTAGTGAACCCTAGACTAAAAACCTAACCACTTCCCACTCCACCATAACAACCCTAACCACTTCCCACTAAACTATAACAACCTTTAATTACCTATAACAACCCATAACAAACTACCTAACCATTGCAAGCCTATAAATGCCCCCCATTTGCAAGAGAAAAAAAAAGGAGAGAAAAAGGGGAGGAAAAACTTGGAAAATTTGAGAGGAGAGCAACCAAGGAGATTTCTTCTAACCAGAGAAACCAGAGGAGTCTCATATCAGAGAGGAAGCTTAGAGAGAAGAAAAATCAAGGTTTAGGCCAACTCCAGCAAGCTCCGGTGGCCTCCATCACTGTCAACTCAGGTAAGCCCAAATTAGAGCTCAATTTCTTTCCAATTCAGTTCCCCAGCTCCTCCACAACCTTCCTCAATCGATTCCAGTAAGGCCAGGTGTGTTCCTTGGCCAAAATCTAGTCATTTTTGGGTCACCAGACCTGATTCTCCAGTAGGAGAGGTGGGTGCATGAATCCAGTGAGGGATTCATAGCATGGGGGGCTCAATTTGATTAGGCCTAGTCCCTTCTTGCTTTTCCTCCACCTTGGAAGCCTCTCCCTTGCTCTAGACTCCGTTGGAGGAAGATCGCTAGATGTAGTCCCCTCTTGTCGGAGAAGACGACACCTTAAAGGGGTCGATCGTGCATCTCCCGCATCGAGGCTCTGCTCAGAGCATCGAAAAATCTTCCTCATCTTTCCCTCAAGCCTTCAGAGCATCAGTGCCCCAATTCGAGCCTCGATCCTCCTCCACAGTTGCCATTGCCGGAGACGACACAGAGAGTGATCAAGAGAGGAGCTCACACAGCCACTCTTGCTTCCAAAAGGTGGAAAACGCTGCTCCGCATGCTGTCAATCCACCATAAGCTCAGAAATGCCTCGTCGTTGCCTCTAGTAGCTCCTTCTCTGGGCCTGACGCTGGAGTCGTGGCGACGGCGAGGGAGATGGGAAGCAACCTCCGACCGTCCAGCTCCTCATTAGAGCCGCTGGATGTGTCCCTTTTCTCTCCTTCTTGCTCCCAACATGTTTGGATGCCAAATCAAGCATCGGGGAGGCCGTAAATGGCGTCCCAGATGACCGTTGACGTCAAGGCCTCATCGCTGGTGGTCATCATGTTTTTCTAAAAAAAATAAATAAATAAAAAGTTTCTCTTAAAAAACTTCAACTCCTTTTCCTTTCTTGCAACTAGGTCCTTATTTTTTTTGCATTTAAGCCCCTACATTAGTTTTTTAATCATTTTAAAAATGATTTGTTTTGAAAAATTATAGTTTGATTCTTGTACATTTCCTTTAATGTTTTCTAGGCTTTAATTTTGACGTAAAATCCTATGATTTAGTTTTCATTCATTTTAAGTCCATAATTTGCATAGAAAACCCTGGATTTTATTAAAATTGTTTTGAATGCATGTTTTACTGGCACAATTGCAAATTAAACCATGGAGATTCAAATTTTTACTCAAATGTGTTCAAAATTGCATTTTAATCCCTGAACTTCATTGAATTTACAGTGAATGCATTGTTTTTATTGGCATATTTGCAAATCAGTCCTTGAAGATTCATGTTTTCAACCATGAGTACACTATTTTGCACTTTTAACCCTGAATTTCTTCAAAATTACATTAAACACATGTTTTGCTAACAAAATTACAGATTTTCCCTTAGGAGTCCTAATTTTACAAAAAATGCACGATTTTGCACATTTAACCCCTAACTTCTTCAAAATTGCATAAAATGTGTTTTCTTAAACATTTTAGTTGATTAGCCTTAAAATCCTAGCCTTTATTCATGACTTGTGATTTTTTACACAGATGCCCTTGGAAACTTACATATTTCACACATGCTTTCTTTTTGTACATTTTATCACCACTTTTCATGCACATATCCTCATGCCATCTTTCTTGCATCATGCACGCATTTCTAACTTATCTCAAACTAGGTTTTCACATTATTTCCTGGATTTCTTCTGATTTTCATGATTTTGATTTGATTTGGATTTCCATTGCCCGAGGGTGTACATTAACCGACTGGAAAATGCCAACATTGTCCCGAATAAGGATTATTTTCTCTCATTTGATTTTCTTGGATTTCTTGATGTTTTCGCTGATTTACGTGACACTTTCCGAATATTCTTGATTTTCACGAGTTTCCTTATCGCCCAAGGGCATACAGTAAAATGCCATTTTCAATGGCTACATTGTCCCTCGGATTATTTTCCTAATTATTTCTTTTATTCTCTTTGATTTTGCATGTTTTCACATTCATCCTAGGCATGTGCATTCAGAGTAGACAAGCATACACACGGCAGACCATTAGTAAGAAGGAAACGCAGAAAGATAGAATTCTTCGGGCGTATGTGGGTGCCTAACACCTTTCCCATGCGTAACAAGAATCCTTACCCTTTCTCTGGTCGGCATTGATTTGTGCACAACAATCATTAGGCACGAGGCATACATGTGTTTTCTTTGCATTGATTTCTTTAGGTTTTTTTCTTTTGTATTTGGTTTTGCTCGTCTTTCTATTAGAAAACTAGGTGGAGACTCCTTTTCCTTATCCTTTTCTTATCCTTCCTTGGTTTTTTCGAGTCTAGTCTTCTTTTTCGGATTCACCATTTTGCCGTGACCATATTAGGACTCCTCATGTGTTTCCACGCACCTTGGAGAGTCGTGTATGGTTCCACTAGCAAGGTCACAAAGGCCACTATACATGTTGCATTATCCTGACTTAATCATAGCTTCAGAAGTGTAGACATACGTGACTAGAATTTATTCAAGTTCATAATTGACACGATACAAAAGGAAGTGAAGTAGAGCAGCCACACATCCATGTTGCTTTGTGCCCTCTTTGAACTGCCCATATCAAGTAACAGAGGTGGACCCGGGTAGAGCCCATGGATAGGCCAAGTTTCCCGAATCGTGCTCTCATACTACACCGTACTTCCACAGCCCTTTGCCATGGTGACATGGTCAGACTGGATGTCCAGGGTCTGAAATGTCTCAGCCAAGGTTACCAAAGCTAGATCAATTTGGTGGGTCACAACAGCAAGGGCGATCTCGATCACCTTGATGCTCACCATTATTCTTCCATGGCTAAAGACTAGTTCACCTAGGAAGTAGACAGTAAGACCTTGAAGGTAACAGCAATAAGAAAAGTGGAAATGAATTAGAAAAGTGTGTGGTTTTGTGAAAAGAAACAAAATGTGGTTTAATAAGGATTGGACTTGTGATTGGTCTTAAAATCCTAGAATTTAATAAGAATGGTGTTTTAACTAGTTACTAGCCAGTGTTTGTGATTTTGGTTTTGTACCCTGTGAGGCATTGCATTTTCTGCTGGACCTGGTCAAGAATGCAATTTTCTCAAGATGTGAGAATGGTTTTAAAAGTGTATAAGTGAAAGAGATATGAGTTTGAAAATAGTTTTGGTTTTGGGAAGAAATATGAGTTTTGAAAAAGCGCGTGGTTTTGGAAACAGATTTCCAAATGTTTTGATAGGAAAGAGAATGTGGCTTTGGTAATGGATTCCCAAGTGATTTTAAAGGAAAGTGGAATTAATGTTTTGAAATGGATTTTCAAAAGAAAACCAAGTTTTATAAATTAAAAGTTATGTTTTTAGTAGTTTGCTGAATTTGTCGTGTGCGTGTGTTTGGGGCACGTATTGGGTGACTTAGATGTCACTCACGCGTGCTTCATTTGGTTTTCAGGTGCAAGTTCGGTGTAGTCTAGTTTTGGTGCTGGAATAGGATCTTCTAGCCGCACATCATTTTCTAGAGGTGAGCTTTAGTTACAGTTATTTAATTATTGTTGTAATTAGTGTAATTTTGCTTATGATATTGTGATCTTGGTGTCGTGCTCGGGTTGGGGCGTTACAAAACCTTATAAAACCATGTGTTCATATTCATTATTGGGTCTCATGCCCAAGAATCACATATAACCATCATTTATAAATCTCTTTTCCTTTTCGTGGGTCTCATGCCCAAAATTGCATTCAAAATCATTATTTAAATTCCATATTCCTCCAAGTGGAAATGGAACCTCTGGTGGACCCCTTTTCGACCAACCACAAAAAAAACAAAAATCATCAAATATAGGGCTCTAATCCTCTACCATTTGGGACAAATATCATTCAAATCCATTAAGCATGCATCTCTAAATAAAATAAAAAAGGCATAGAGCTCGTTTCACAATATTGTAGCATACATTCCATTAGCTACCAAAACTCACGAAAATCATACAACCTAGCATGATCTCTACACATTCATGTAATCACATCATTTCCAACATTCCCTTTATTTTTCCATGACTTATCATGCATTTTTCACCATTTTCATGTATTATGGCCATTAACCACCATTAACAAACTGAGAGATAGGAAAGGGTCGCATACCTCCTCTGATGAGTCCACACAACTCCAACGAGCTCTCCCCCTCCTCATGGAGCACCTTCAGCCCTCGGTGCACTCAATTCTCTAGCACAACACCTTTGGCTTTACTCCCTCTCTATGGTTTTCCCCTTATTCTCCTTACGTCGCTCTAGATGCCTGTAGCCATCCTCCTTGTCTCCCCACTTTATCCTTTTCACTCGCCTGCCAGCCTCAAATCCTATCGGTGCCATGACCCTCTGCTAGAGCTAGAGTGAGGGGATGAGATGGGGCAGCTACCAGCGTAGAGTGCATGGATCGTGTAGGTGGAAAGAAAAGAGGAAGAAGACAAGTGTAGGGTCCAATGAGCATTGTGCTCTAGTTGACTAGGGTCCACCCCGGTCCCGCACACCTAGGCACAACACCACAACCACACAACCAGGGACCAATATTCAACCACATAGATAGAGAAAGAGAGACACACACAACAACACTAGAATATCAAATTTCCATAAATAAAGGAATGAGAGGAACGAAGGGAAAGCAAACCACAAATGATAAATAGATAGGGAATAGAAATTGGAGTCGCCAGCTATATGGACGTTACCCTAGGGTTGTGTAACGCCCCGAACCTGGGCACGCTACCAAACAATAGCATCACAAGCCTAATTACACAAATTACAGAACAAAAAGACTGTAACCAAGGCTCACCTCTAGGATCTCGATGCGTGGCTAGAAACTCCGATGCCTGCATCGGAAACTGGCTGCAAGCGGTCTGCACCTGAAACACACACAGCACGCGTGAGTGACATCTAAGTCACCCAGTACGCGCCCCCAAAATACACAACTACCAACAAGCACGATAAAACCAAAAGAAAACATTTTTCTTAATATGCAAAACTTGGTTTTATCCCATAAAAATCACTTTCTTTATAAAACAACACTTGGGACTCATTCCCAAAAAACCCATTATTTTCTTTACAAAATCATCACTTGGGACCTCCGTCCCAAGCCAGGCTTTTTCAAAAGCCACAACTTTCCCATTTCTCAAAACATGTGGAAATTCACCA